>LIEC01010290.1:0-125990 GCA_001925005.1 Drosera capensis | reverse complement strand
ACGGATTCAGCCCTAGAATAACCTAAGATTCATCCAAGCATATGCAATTGAGATGCATAAAAGTCAACGACCATCCCCCTATTATAAGAGTGTACTTTAAATTGAAAGACTAAGACTCCTTAAAACTGACAAAAGGGTATAAAAGGTCTTAATTGGTCGAATGTGCCATCAGTAAGGAGCTTAAGCATACATTGTAAAACCGCCATCCCTATTGGGGTGGTGAAGGGAGGCCCCTAATTATGGTATGGAGCAAGCCACTTTTCTTGCTCTTCCTGTAGTAAG
Source organism: Drosera capensis (assembly GCA_001925005.1). Lineage (NCBI taxonomy): Eukaryota > Viridiplantae > Streptophyta > Magnoliopsida > Caryophyllales > Droseraceae > Drosera > Drosera capensis. The sequence continues at coordinate 125,708 of LIEC01010290.1, read as the reverse complement.
AGGAGTAGTTATGAACCCTGTAGACCATCCTCATGGGGGTGGTGAAGGGAGGCCCCTAATTGGTAGAAAAAAATCCATAAGACCTTGGGGTTATCCTGTACTTGAAAGAAGAGCAACTTGGTCCCGAGTATCTACAATTATACCTACAATGATTGGCCGAGCTATTGCTATCCACAATACTATATTTGTGAAGATTCGATGCATAAAGCAATGATTGTTAAAGGCTGAAGAATGAGTCCAAGCGATAACAAAAATATTTTGAGTGTTAAAGTATGAAAACAAGAGCTTTTGAAAGTGTTCATGCTCATGAAAGATGAAATGATGCCCATGAAATAAGAGACAGTGATAGAGTACTCGACTTTTAACCGATGAGTTTCGGGTTCGATCCTCGGATAACCCATTCGAAGATAAGAAAGTGTGCTCTTCACGGTGGTAAAACAAGAAGACATGCCCGTGACAAGCGTGGTTCACGCTCGTGACCTGTTGAGAAGCAAAGTGCATATGTTTTGTTATGATAAGCATATTCGTGGTCGTGATGATATTTGGCATGACAAATTTTTCATGCAGATTTAAAAGATGTGGCTTTCAGTTTTTTTTTTTTCATTTTTCTATTAAAAGGACGGGGCTTTCGGTCAAAAAGGAGAGAGAGACTTTGTTATTTTCAGAGATCCATTACGTTGTTTTTCAAAGAATCTTTTTTCTCCCCACAAAAAAAAAACTAAATCAAAAAAACTAGATTTAGAACGATGATCAATCGATGCCATCAGAATTGAAGACGATGATTACGATGCAATGATTAACTATCATCCATCGCATCTCTAGGACTTCGATAGGTTTTATCATTGATTTTTGTGTTGTTAATTGTTTTGTAGTCATAATTGTAGCGTAGATTAGTGAGTGAAGACATGCAAATAATCGAGTGTTGTGGATCATGAGACTTTGTGCAACATTTTCATGATTATTTGCTTTCAGTTTAGCATTCATATGATTAGTTTGTATTTTTTTTAATGATATTTCATGTTTATATCTAGATTGATCATTTAATTTATTGCATGATATATCTAATACTATTGATTTTCTCATTAATCATGGTTAATAGAAAATAATATGATGATGATTAAGATATTATCTCTTTCTGTTTTAAATATCATCATATTATGATTTAGTATGGACAATGATTTCACAGGTTTTCTTTTCTACCAATTGATCTTGCGAATAGTCAATCTTCATGAACTAAATTATTAATGATAATTATTCTTATTTAATTATTAGTAATATAATATAGAAGAGTACATATCGTATCTCTATATGAGTTGTAACCAATGTACAAAATTATAATAAAAAACTATTAATATCCATGATTGATCTACGTGCGAGTAATTCTATATGTTATCTAATATATTTTATGTCATAGACCTTAATCCTACCATTTTATAGTCATACTTATTTAGTGAATTAATTAGCTCATTTAGTTAATTTGTGTTTATTTCATTCTTACAAACCCTTAACTTAGGAATTATTCTCAAGATCACTTTAACAAAAACTTGAACTATTGTTCTTAATAGGATCGACCATTCAATACTACACTATAATAATATTATTGACTAGTGCATGTCTAATTTGAAGTGTCTGCGGCAATACTTACCACCGGGCTAAGGTCAATGCCTCATGCATTGTCTTGCTTTGTTCCTTCGCCCGTTTAATGCTCGTCCGGATTTCGTTTTTGATGCTCTTGGTATAGTTTTGCTCTTCCTTCACCTAGCAACACATTGAAGCATCAACATTGGCAAAAAGAAGCAAAACGTACCAAACAAACCATAAACAAAAAGCACATAACATTGAAAAATGGAGAAGTACATATATTTGTTAAGCCTATTTCACCCTAAACAACTCCCTTAAGTTTGAGATATTCTTTGTAAAAATGGAGACAATGAGCCATCGCAAAAGTGTCACTAAAGACTATTAGCGATCGATTTGCTACAGTTCAGACATTAGCTAAAAGCTTAGTCTTTAAACCAATTTGCGACAGAAATAACGAGAAACAATCACATCAAGTCAATTTAAAATGAATTAATCTCTAAAATGAATTAATTTATTAATAATCGTATCAAGTTAATTGTTTGAAATTTGTGTGAGAGTAAAGTGGATTACTCTCTCTTATCATAGTTTTTGCAACATTTTGATTTGACAAATAATCAATTGAAGTTAGCTAAGAAATAAGTCGACAATCTTTTTATCTAAAAATAAAGATAAGATTTATTTATTGTATTATAAAAATATTCTCTATAAACCATATATTTTATTTTATTTTTTGATTGAACAAGTAATTTGGGTTCCTCGAATTCGTGTCAGTTTCAGAGTTTCACTTTTATTTTGAGAAAAAAGAGTCAAATGTAAAATGGATTGATTCCCCCATGACTGTTCCCCTTCATTCAATCTCCCAATCTACACTCATTTCCCCCCTTCCGCTTCCGTCTCTCGTTTTCCCACGTCTCATTTTCACTTCTCAATCCCCAAATCCGAAACCCTAATTGAAATCGAATCCCGATTGCCAAATGTCCCAATCCCTCGATCTCCCTTCCCTCTCTGATACCCTTTCCGAATTCGACCGTTACGTCTCCCAACCTAACCCTATTCCCATTCCCATTTCCCCCCAAATCGACGCACCAAACCCTAATCCGATTCCGCCTCAAATCGACACCCCAAACCCTAGTCCGATTCCTTCCCAAGTCCACACAGAAAACCCTGATTTGGATCCATCACAAATAGACACGTCCAACCCTAATCCAGTTCTACCTGAAATTCCCGCAACAAACCCCAATCCAATTCGACCACCTCAAATCCACGAACCAAACCCTGATCCGATTCCAACTCCAATCTACACACCAAACCCTAAGCAAATCCCGACTCAGACCCCGGAATTAATCCCTTATCCGATTCCAGCTCTAATCCTAAAACCGAATCCCAATTCTAGTGGACTTCAAATCCATACACCGAACCCTGGTCCAACCCAACCTCAAAACCCCACGATAAACCGAAGTCTGCCTCAGAGTTCGACGAGCATCCAGGTTGATCAGCAGCCCGATCTCCAATTCCTTGCCGCCCCAGCAGGAGTGCCCAGGAAGCGGAGGCGAGGGCGAGCTAGGAGTGCTGCAGCTTCGGCTGTGCCATTTGGGCATGTTTCTCAGTCCCAGATACCTACTTCTGTGTCTCACGTTCTGGGGAATTCTGTTGATGGTGGTGCGAGGTTGGGTGTGATTGATGGGAATGAGTTGGGTACGGGGTTGAATTCGGGTTTGGGGATGGTTCAGAGGATAGGTTTGGAGAATGGTGGGGCAGAGTTGTCGGATGAGATAATTGTGATCAATAGGGATGCAACTGGTGAGGCGCTGACCGCTCTGACGGCTGGGTTTCCGGCGGATGTGCTCATTGATGAGGAGATAGAGTTCCCGGTGGTGTCGTCTGTTGGCGGGATAGAGCAGGTGAATTATATTTTGATTAGGAACCATATAATTACAAAATGGAGAGGAGATGTGATGAGGTGGGTTGATAAGGAGATGTTTCTGGATGTTGTGCCGAAGCATTATCATTACCTTCTCGATTCGGCATATAATTATTTGGTATCTTATGGGTATGTGAATTTTGGGGTTGCGCCTTTGATTAAGGAGAAGATACCGGCTGAGCCAAGTAAGCCGAGTGTTGTAATTATTGGGGCTGGGTTGGCGGGGTTGGCTGCTGCTAGGCAGTTGATGAGGTTTGGGTTTAAGGTGACTGTTTTGGAGGGAAGGCGGAGAGCAGGGGGGAGAGTTTATACGAAGAGAATGGAGGGGAGTGGGAAGTCTGGCCCTTCTGCAGCTGCGGATTTAGGAGGGAGTGTGTTGACAGGTACTCTGGGAAACCCGCTTGGGATTTTAGCTAGGCAGTTGACTTATACGCTCCAAAAGGTGAGAGATATGTGCCCGCTTTATCGGGTTGATGGGTCATCAGTTGACCCCGAGTTGGATAAGAAGGTTGAAGCTGATTTCAACAAACTGTTGGACAAAGTGAGTAAGCTTAGACAGTCAATGGGGGAGGTATCTGTAGATATTTCTTTGGGGGCAGCGTTGGAGACCTTCAGGGAGTCGTACGGAGATTCCGTGACCAACGAGGAGATGAGTTTGTTTAATTGGCATCTTGCTAACTTAGAATATGCAAATGCTTGTTTGCTTTCCAAGCTCTCTCTCGCATTTTGGGATCAAGATGATCCTTATGACATGGGCGGGGATCATTGCTTCTTGAGTGGTGGAAATGGAAGGTTGGTGCAGGCTTTGACGGAGGGCGTCCCTATCTTCTACGAGAAAACTGTGAGCACTATTAGGTATGGTAGTAGTGGGGTGCAGGTCATTGCTGGGAACCAGGTCTTTCAGGGGGATATGGCTCTGTGCACTGTTCCTTTGGGGGTTCTGAAGAATGGTTCAATCAAGTTCGTGCCTGAGCTGCCTCAGAGGAAGTTGGATGGAATAAGAAGACTTGGGTTTGGGCTGTTGAATAAAGTTGCAATGCTCTTTCCTTATGTGTTCTGGGGCACAGATCTTGATACATTCGGTCATCTTTGTGAGGATCCAACTTGCCGTGGGGAATTCTTTCTATTTTACAGTTATGCTACTGTAGCAGGTGGCCCTCTTCTGATAGCCTTAGTAGCAGGAGAAGCTGCACATAGATTTGAGACGTTGGATCCTGCCGATGCTGTGAAAAGTGTCATTCGTATTCTTGAAGGTATAACTTTTTTTAATTTTTTAATTTATTTTTTAATTCTTTAAAATTTTAAGTTTCTTTTTTAATTTTATTTTTGTTAACTAACTATTGTTTGTCCTTGTCTTTCATATTATCTCCAAATGAAGGACATGATTATTAGCCCATGTACAATTGTACAGGACGAAGTTAATGAATGTGAACAAGTTTTTGAAGACTAAGATTAAAGTTTCAAAGTCTAAAATCTGAATGGACTCCTTCACTTGTGATATTTGCAGGAATTTATGAACCAAAGGGTATCACTGTTCCACAGCCTATCCAGAGTGTTTGTACTAGGTGGGGTGGTGATCCCTTTTGTTTGGGCTCTTACTCTAATGTGGCAGTTGGTGCTTCTGGAGATGACTATGATATATTAGCAGAGAGTGTGGGTGATGGAAGGCTATTTTTCGCTGGTGAGGCTACCACAAGAAGATATCCTGCTACCATGCATGGAGCCTTTCTCACTGGACTTAGAGAAGCCGCAAACATGGCACATTCTGCTAATGTCAGAGCCTTGAATGTGAAAATCGAAAAGAGCCCGTCAAAAGATGCACATTTTTGTGCAACTCTTCTAGCAGATCTATTTAGGGAGCCTGACATGGAGTTTGGAAGTTATGCGATTATTTATGTTAAAGGTGATACTGATCCGAAGTCGACTGCTATTTTAAGAATTGCTTTCAATGACCCCCGGAGAAAGAGCCAAGATCGTTCAAATAATGGCGCTCAACATTCTAGGAAATCACTTTGTCAGCAGCTTGAATCACATTTTAATCAACAACAAGAAATGCACATTTATACCTTGATATCCAGAGAACAAGCGATGCAATTGCGAGAGGTGAGAGGGGGCGATGATATGCGGCTGTATTACCTTACTGAAAAACTTGGAATCAAGCTAGTGGGCAGAAAGGGTTTAGGTCCTAATGTTGATGCTGTTATTGCTGCCATTAAGGCAGAGAGAAGCAGCAACAGACCTGGCCTTGCGGCACTTAAAACAGGTAGTAAGCATGGATGAGCATAAGATGCTGTTTTTGACCTTTTTAATGAGACCCTTATGCCTAGTTGGAGAACTCACACCCTTTTCTATATTGTGATTAAATAGGAATGACAAACTCGAAAGCAGCGAGTGGAAAGCAAAAGGTGATCAGGTATGAGATCATCTCCACGTCCTACTTTCAATTATTGTGTCATTTCTTAAAAAACTTGTCTCATTTAGCTGTGTAAGGCTGCTGAATCCCTTTTCCTTTTTGACTTTTTTTTTTTTATTATCTGCAACTGGTTTTCTCACGGTAGGCATCAATGATTCAATCTTACTAAAACGTGCACTCCTACGCAAACTATGAAAGAAAATTTAAAAGGGGTGAATACCATGAGGTATTGCCCATAAATGAAAACTATAGTAGTTCTACTAGTCAGTAGTCATTGCTATGCCATGCTCTAAACCCATGGATTGGAGATGTAGTGACCTCGCACCATGGATCCAAGGAGCCAATCTCTAATAACATTGCGAGAAGAAACTCTAATACCATATTACCATGTAAAGGAAAAGCTGTTGGTTCCTTGTGTTCCTCTCTTCGTGGTTGTAGGCTAATAAGAGTTCTTAGCAGACCACTTGGAAACAGTAGGCAGTGAAGGTTGCTGATCTATGTAGCATTTGAGGAGGACTATGTTTTTGTTGGATGTCTCTTGATGTTATCCTGTTGCCTTGTATAAAGATAGCTGCTAATTTTTCCTTGGCGTAATGTGCTTAGATTCTCGACTGAACATATGATTAATTATATTGTGAGGATTATGGATGGTTATAATTTTTTTCTGGGAGTTTTTTTTTCAAGTATGGTACTATGTTTGATTATGTTTTGCATAGCATGGGCTTACGAAATTGTTTGTTTTGCTCCTCTATCAGTTTTACCTCTTTTGTTTTGATAATTGCTTGTTTTTTCTTTCTTAATAATCATGGTAAGTCCCCCACAATTTTTCCTCTCTTATAGGAAATATTTTCGGTGTTTCCGTTTGAATGACCATAGTTATGTCATATGTGCATCTCATAGCAATTTCTCCTTGAAAAAACCTTTAGCCTTGGTAATTTTCTCTATTTAGAGGGGCTCAACATTTATGTAACCATGCAAATTTGGCCCTCTTCTCGTTTGTTATCCTGCCACATCTGCAATACAGTTTAATCCCTATATCTCAGTTGTTTAAACCCAACCCCCTCCCCCCTCCCTCTCTTTCCTCTTTCCAATGCAGATCGTCTTCATGAGGTCTAAATGGTTGCCCGGCATTGAAATCACGATACTTTCGCAATCATTATTGGAATCATATGTTTCGGGTTTCAAGATGTCCTCATGGAAAAGTTCATTGATTTCATCTTAGAAGTTAGAATAACGAGAAAGCTAATGACTATTGAAAGAAATGTGTGTATTAATCCGGTCAAATAAATCATGTTGAGTCTTAAGCAAGATTTTGCATGAATTCGAATTCACCTATTGGTGTTCTATGGCAACTGAAGCATAGAAACTCTTCCATTAGCGGTAACATAGCCTTTGTTCTTCTGAAACAATTCTACATTGAAACGCTTATTGAACCTCAGGGAAATATATTAGAAAATTTCCATGTGCCTTCTTTCTCATCTAGCTTGAACTTCAACATATGTCCATGCAAGAAGGGGTCACCCCCACCCCACGAAGCGAATGAGCCAAACTTCTCCAATGAAGAGAGAGGTCAGGAGATCAAAATCCGCTGAGTGCTGAGCTACTTTGTGGTGGTGAGTCTGTCAATGAAAGCTGGTTTAAAAAGTCCTCCGGGTTTGCGGACTATTTATTTGACCAAAGGGAAATCTTTCGGGATTTTCTTTGAAAAACATATGTCCATGCAAGCATGTAACACATAAGCGTATATGCATGCACATACAAACACATACAAACGAGTTCATATATAATGCATGTGTAGATACATAGATTGGGATTACCAAATTTGCAAGAAGCTCAAAAAATTGCAAACTTGGTCACGCGACCCATATCACAATACTTCTCGTACTAATTTCTCAAATTAGTTGATTACCCGAAATAGCGGGGGAGAATTAGTAGATACATAGTAAGATTTTCAATATTCATGCATAATTTTAGTACATATCTTATATTTATTGTACGATTTTATGGTCATGGTTTCCAACCTCTTAATTTTTGATTTGGTGTTTATATTTCACCCTTTTCACAATTTTGTGTTCCAGTAATATTTTCTTGATGTTTGTGCTCCACAGTTCAGATTTCAAAATTCTAATTTTCTAAAGAATCTTATATTGGACTTTGAGTTAAACTTTCGAATGCACTATTACTCTTTTACATGTGTGCTTTATTCTTATAATCCATAATTACACTAGAAATGTGTATATGTACCAAAAATTACAAGTAAGAGAACCGCGAACTGGAATAGCCCACCAACTGAATATACACCCAAGTTGCGCAAACTCACATATTTGTGTGATGTGTATTGGAGAGAACTGTGAAGTAGGGTACCCTAACTCTGACCATTTACTAGTCAATAAGTTTGTTAATGGAGAAAAGTAACTTGTATTTTACGAAGCGAGAGGGATAACATATATGTAGAGTTGTAACAATAACACCTTACACTCTGATTTTACTAAGTAGTCAATTACCTCAAATATTCAACGACCCACATAGTTTTTAACAATGTCTGTTACCATTGTTGACACAAGATTTCCATGAGATTACACTTTCCTATTTTTCCTGGACTGTTGTTTGTCCTTTTCGGGTTATGTGTCGCTCTGTCATTTACTTTGTTCTTTGTAGTTTTCATGTCACCTTCTACTGTTTTATCTCAGTTTAGTTCCGGATAGCGTCACCTCCTTTCATAACAAGTTTCGAGGACTTACTGGAGTACACAAGTGTTTTAATGGAAAAATAGTGGAATCAATTTAGTTTTTTTTTCCATGTGGCTCTGGTATAGTCTAATCTATGATTTCAGTCAGAGTGTTCGGTCCCCTTGGCACTTATCACGAGTTGCGAACTTGCTATCGAGGTTATACTTTAAAAACCTCATGATATAAATGATGCATTGTTTTTTCTTTGCAGAAGGGCCAAAGTAGTGAGACAACATCAGTCACCAAGTTTGATGCAACCTAAAATCGCCAACATCAATTCCTTGAACCCTTCTCAGGTTACAGATGTCAGCAATCATGTGGATGCTCCCCGTGAAGTGAGTGAAGGTTTATTGACTTCCTCACCTGGAGCTACGAGTGGTGTAGATGTCTTGATGCCTTCTTCCAATGTGGCAACCATTGACAGTGCGCTGAATTTTGTGAAATTGAGTCTGTTCTCTGATATAGATTTTTTCTCTTCTCCAAGCTTAATTATGAGTGATGCTGACATTCCCTGGCAGTTACCTGAACACAATCCTGGAGCCTAATTTCCATGAGGTATTACTGGTTAAATATCTTAGTGTTAACGTCTTTTTGTCTTTCCATTTCATGTCACTTCTTTCATTCAAGTATTTGCTGCTCCTGATGCCTGAGAAGAATTTGGTTGGGATTTTGATGACTTTTACATTTTCTGCTCGCTAACATGGAAAATACTAGCTTTGATCTAAACTGGGTTAATGGGAGGATTTCATATTATTAAGATGTACTCCCTCCGTTTCAATTTAATTGTAACACTTTTCTTTTTTGTTAGTCTATAAATACAATACTTGTACTCTTTCCTTATTTGGTAATGTATTTATATTAATATAATTAAACTATCCCATCATTTTCTTCCTCCTCTCTCATTCTCTCTCCTAAATCTCATTTACACCCCACTACCTCTAAACAATTATTCTTTATTTATCAAAATCCATACAAATTCAACACATAAAATCCTGTGTCGTGCCAAACCGTTACAATTAAATTGAGACGGAGGTAGTATAATGTAACTTCTGGAAGGTTTAAAAGGAGCTTGTTAGTGAGCAGATTTATGATTTTTACTATTATTATTTTTTTGGTCGAAATTTTATTAGTTAATAGTGAATAGTGATAATTACTTGACGGTTGTCATAAATATAAAGCTTATTCTCTAAGATTTTAGGCGAGCATGTCGACCACTAGTGATTGTCAAACAATTGATGCTTCGTTGGTAGGCGATTGTTTGTGGCACTCCACTAGAGACTCTAGTAATTTACTCCCTCTATACAAGAAAGATTGCAACGGAATGCACTTTGAAGTTTCCATGGGATGATCAAACATTTTTGCAAAATTATTGTGTCACGGTAATGATAGAATAATTTGTGAACTAATCGTGGATTGAAAAAATAATTTTTTGTCATCATCAAGAACAAAAACAAAATGTCTCGAAATATGTGTCGTCATTTTTCTTGGACAGATGGAGTACTAGAGAGTCGGATGATATTCTGTGAGCTAATTTTGAGCTTAACATGGAATTACTCCTGTTGAAATTCGCATCAGGAATTGAGGGGCTCGTGCTCTGTTAGTTCCACTATATCTTTAGTAGAGAGGTTAATGGGAGGTCAACTTTGAGGTGGATTCCAATGACAGCAACCAAAAGTCCATATCTGTGTGTGTTTGAGACATTGAGTCCTTGCTAATTTTAATACTTGTAATTTTGTATACCCAGTGATAGTGAACACACAATTTTCACGTTATGACAAAATACTTGCGTTTTAGCTGATCCCAGGTGTCGCATTGGTCACCCTTGGGGTCATTTTGGGAAAGGACATGGTTAAATTGGGCACGTAAAGGGCGACAACTGTGTAGATGAAACTTGAAAGTGATGAAACCCATTTATAGTTTATACATGTTGAGAATACGTGTTTTGTAACTCCGTTTTCATCTATTTTTTCCTTTGTCCAATTTATTTAAGGTGGAAATTCATGGTTTTAAGCCTTGCCCTTCTCAGCAACGAAGAACTCAGAGTTCATGCTTTGTAGATCAGTTTTTGAGAATATTTCGATATATTTCTCCCTTTTTTAGGAATTGAGGATAAAGGGGAAAAAATAGAACCCAAAACGAATTAGTATCAAGTCTCGGATTCTCGATGTCGTGATTGAAAATACACTGAAGTAGAGGTCGGGAGCCCAGAATTAAAGAACATGAATCCCAAGATTCAAAACATAGGAAATATTGAAACAGGAAATAATGTCCCACTAAATCTTTACCTGAGGCTCTAAGAGGAGTTCTTGATAGTAGAATACAAAGATGCTCAGTTTTGAGTACTCTAATTGAAGAGAACTCACAAGTTGGAGGGAAATTAAGGGGAGCCGTAAGCTTTTGATGTACCGAAGGAGAGAGAGGAAGAGAGTAGGGAAGGGAAAGAGAAGAGTTACAGTATTGAATACACCTTTGAGATGTTCTCATTAAATTTTAAAAGAGTCCTTTCAATTTGACAATAGTCTATTAATTAATGTTGAATGAGTTAATTCCTAAAATACCCTTGAAAAGTGTAGAAATAACAATGCCATGACATACCATGAATACCCCCTTGGTGAATTTGATAATATAATAGATAATAGATATACTAGGTGTTTAACCTGGTTTATTAGATGTCACATTGCATCCATGCAACGAAGTAACTTAGAGTTTATGGTATGTAGATCAGTTTGTGAAAGTTGGTGAAGAGCGATAAGAATAGGGTTCAATTGTGCGCAAGATTTCTCATTCCTTTCGAATTTCTGCTCCAGGGAGGCAGGGAGTAACTAGACAGTTTGTAGCTGTACTAGGTGGTAGTTGTGATCCCTCTGTATAGGCGGAAGTTGGTGTTTTGGGGTTGAGTATGATGTTAATGAGCAAAGGGGCTATGTTAGCTAGGGCTGTCATCACTGGATGGACTCTGCTTATTGTTGAGCTTTGGACGTGAATGCTAACAGTTGCCTATAGATACGAGACCATTTAGGGAGCTGTGTATGGGATTTTTTGGTATAGGCTGATGTTGCAGTTAATCAAGTCGCGATATTGTACAGTGCAATGGTGGTAGGCATTAAAGTGTGCCGGATTCCATTCAGGTGAAAATGTTGGGGTGAATTCCTCGATATGTTGTGAAGAACAAGTTTCAAAATGAAATTTTAAGAGTATGAAAGTCATGGAAGAGATTCAAGTCCCGAGGGGAAGAAGGGGTTGAAGGAGAGTACAAAGCACGAATCGACATACCATGATCACACAAGATGTGGCAAAATAGAGAAACGTGGTATCATGATATTCATGTAGCCTAACCGCACTTTTTTTTTTTTTTTTGAAAAGATTTATATTTTAATTGATTTTTTTTTTTTTGATATTGTCATGGGATAAACCAACCCGTGAACGTAGAATGCTTGTTGATGTTGAGTGAATTATGAGAATGGGAATGAAACCATATCATCTTTTTTTTTTTCAGTTGTCTTTCATTTCCTTGCTAGCTGATCACTGTTATGTGCATCCTAGTGCAGGTTCTCTGTCCATCATCGTTTAGTCACTGTGAGTGATCTGTAGTTTTGCCTGAAATTACCAAGGTCTGGCGTTGCAATCATTTTCAATGGGCAGCATCCAACACCTATGAGGCATGCTATTACCCAAGCTGAAACGGCAATGTGATCAATATACTGCATATATCATCACTTCTTTGTTGATCAGGTGACTTGATTGTTGCATTTTTGTGTCAATCTTCTATTGAATTGGCTTGAAATTCATTTAGTACTCCTTCCAGGAACTTTTTGAATGGGAAAGCCATACTTCTCGCAAGCGCATCAATTTTGTGCAAGGGATCACTACATTGTGGTATGTTCAAGCCATAATGTATTTCTTTGGCAACACTTTTATGGTTCGTTGAAAGAAATCATTCAGACTGCGGTGACTTACTGTAAATGGCAATGGCACTCCTGAACTATATTGTAGAAGCGTCTGGAGAGAGCTCTCAAAAGAGCCGCACTAGAATGCAGGTCTTACAAGGCCCCGTGAAGGCCTCCATGTTTGAGGATTTGTTGCCGCATTGCAAAGTGTTGGTAGCTTCAAGCTATTGATGATAGCAGGAAGATGGCATTCCGTGGTGGTTCTCATAGCAAGCAGCCTTGCATTGCCAAGCACTTGCTGGCACAGTCAGAGAGTTGGCTTGGAGGACTCATCAAGCTTCCTGTACATATAATTTCAGATAGGATCTGTAAAACTAAAGGTGCTATTCCTGTGAAATACTACTGCTGACGCGGTGGAGTGGGTAGGCTTAAGGATTCCAGTAATGTCTTTGCTCTTGGAATCTTAAGCTATATAGTGCATATTTTATGTTCATAGTATTGCTTCTTGTGTTGCCTACCGTTATGGATAGACAGAACCAGTGTGTGCTTGGTTTTGCCCAATTTTGTATAAATATCTGAATACGTTGTCATGCTTTATTCATGTTTTGGCTCATTGCACGTTCAGATTAGAACAAGCCTTTTAATGAGCTGAGATTGGCCTGATGGAGCCCGAGTCTCAACATGACCATATACAGTCGATCTGAACTGACCTTTCTTCCTGATGTTCGCCTAGGGAAAATTGTACAAAACCCTGGATTTAGAAGAGTACCACAGGTGCTTATGATTCCGATGATGTATAAGATCTCTTACTTCGAAAAGATAAAGTTTGTTGGTCTAATAAGTTGAAGAATGTTAAACTATCTGCATGACAGACGAGGTCAAGTGCCAACTTCCCAAATGTATATGGTGTGTGTCAAGTTATTTAAACAATGAGTTTAAGGGGTTTTATTTTGAAGTTTTTTTTCCCTCTATAGCAAAAGTAAGATTACGCCCTTCCTATGGTATATATATTTACATGTATATATTTCCGTGGTTGTCTGCATGTATATATATGATACATACTTTTAACTCACATTGCGGGATAATTAATTTATTTCTTCGTTTCAAAAAAGTTACAACATTAAATGATGAGCGTATTATTAACACGTATTTCGAGGAATTTTCTATTTGTCTAAATGACACAATAATTTTTTTTTGTGGTTCTGGATTTGAATACATAACTTAAATATCTTTGATGTTTTCATGAAAAATATGTTTGATACTACAACACATCATATGTAGCTCATATAACTTTTATGGATAATGTGGATCAAGGTTGCAACTTTCATGAGACCAAAGAACTGATAACAGAAACTACAACAAGAAGAGTGACAGATTTAAATCTTGAGATAAATCGAGGGATAAGTCACGATATCGTTGCTGGAATTCTAACGAGGTTAGACACTTGAAGGAGGATTCTAAAAATACTTCTGACAAATGAAAGATTAATCTCTCTGGTTCATAGAAGAAAGGAGAAGGTAAATGTGATCTTTGATACATACGTGATACGTATGTTACTATCACATGACACCACGGAGGGAGTGATTTTGTGAGTATGAGAGTTAGGATAAAAATGTCCTGTTTAAAGACAATATAATTGTCAAATCCCATCTTATGTTTTGTCTTGTGTATCAAATGAGGTCCAAGGAGAGTCGTCATTAATAGGGAATAGATAACGGACTTCAACTTTGGTGAAAGGATTAATAATCTAATCCCAATACTTGTTTTCGTGTCAAATAAGATCACAGAGTTTTTTATCCTCCATATCAAACATGAGATAAAAAAGGAAAGAGGAAAAAAATATCTCAGGTCTCAGCCCAAACCAAAGCCCATTTGCCTTTTGCGAAGTAAATACGAAAGAAAAATTGCCCTGAATCTGACCAGCCCAATCCTCACAAACATCTTCTATCCTCACTCGTCTTCCCCTGCTGCAGGTTATCATCTTCATTCACCCTCACGCAATTAGGGTTTTGCTCCCAGATCTGCGACTCCTGAGTTTCCTTTTCCCAGTTTCTATCTTCCAGCAACTCCTCGGCATCTTTCGTTATCTGGATATTCGTCATGGCGAGCAAAGATATAGAGAATCGTGTCTTCGTCGGCGGGCTTTCGGGCGACGTCACCGAGCGCGAGCTCGAAGACGCCTTTCGACGATTCGGCAAAATTATCGACTGTCAGGTATATTTTATTTATTTATTTTTAGTTGCAAGTTTTTGCAGCTTGATTTTGTTGCCTTTCGATTAGAACTGATAGATACTATGTGGAGGTTTGTTGTTGAGTGAGTTTGCCAGGGTTTTGTTGCATTTGGAAATTAGGTGGCGTGTGATTTGTCGAAAGTTTGAGGTTACTAGAGTCGCTCGATCCAGCTAGGATTTGTTCTATATTTTTGTCGAAGACCGTCGTAGGTAGTAGTGTATTTGACAAACTTATTTGCCCTTTCTCTATAAATTAAGGTGTGTTATGATGTTTCTGTGCACAGTATGGAAAGCGGGGTAGAGAATCGAGTGACTGTTGCTAAAACTTGAGTTTTAGACTTCATATTGATTGTAGATTTAGAAGCTAACAATTCATCTATCTGGATCGTATTGGAATATATTTGGAGCACTTGTTGGACTGGACAAATTGTCATAGAAATGGAATGGTTACACTGTTATCAAGTTAACAATAATCTAGAAATTACCTGGAATATCAGGAGATTCAAGATAGAGATGTTGACATCTTTTGGTCGCTGGTAAGTTTAGATGAATGCAAATTTTAGTTTGGATTTGATGACTCCTTTCTTTTGGCATTTTATAGAGACCGAATTTGGAATTATTATACACTTTCTAGAATTCGAGCAAAATTTGGTTATGATTTTCGGGTCCATAAGGTGGGACATTACCAAAATGGGAAGGTTTTCTTTTGCTAAGTTCTATATTGTAGTTTCCTTAAAGATAGCACTTTCTGGTGCCTATGTACTAATTTTTCTCCTAACTATCACGAGGGAGCTTCTCAGAATGATACTTTTTGCATATGTATGCTTGCCTTGAGCAACCCATTGGAATCTTTGTTTTCCTGCTTTATCCATGGATATGAAATTAAAGGCACTAGCCACATGCATTTTCCTTGTTTCTTCGTCTATCTGTACTAATTGTCTTTCTTTTCTTTTTCTGTTGGTGCTCCTAGTCTGCTAGTTGTGGTTATTGTGATTCCCTTGAGGGATTCTTTTATGGGCATGTGTGACTGGTCAGAATTGGATGAGTATTCTTTTATGGGCGTGTGTGACTGGTCAGAATTGGATGAGTCTGAGTACTGGGAAGTAATTGAACTTGGTGCTGCAATATATACTGAGCATATTATAAAGATTGTAGTTCAGTGTGATGTGGAGGCATTTTGATGATCTTGAGTCGCATTGCTGATTAATAAATTTCCCGAGTTGCAAAATTGCTATCTTATGCCGCTGCTTGCAAATATCTGTATACTAAGTGGAATGGAGCATGACTGTGTTTAGGTTAGTTTCTGAATCAGCGCCATTCATTATTTGCGAGTTGAACAAGGTTGTCAGTGTAGTCTCACTTTGCAGGGCTACGAGGAAAGTAGATGGGAATGACAAGCCTCTGAGTTTTAACAGCTGGTTTTCCTGTGAGAGAAAAATATGGGTGGAACATAAAGATCTAGTAAACATCCTGGCTCCAAGGGCTGTTTATTCCTACCCACTAAGTATTTCCAAAATGATAATGCTTATATAAAGAGTTAAAAACATTTCCTCAGTTACCAGTTGTTTCTTCGTGCTGGTATTTCTTTGGGAAGAAAATCCGCTTTGCTCCTACAAGAAAATTTTATTGTAGTTGTCCAAGACCAAATCTTAGTTCATGGATTTTCCAACTATTTTCAAAAGGGTTCATTGCCTGTGTAAGTTTGATGATTATCCAAATTGAAACATGGGATTATGGTTTTCTCGTTTCGGTGGAACACACATCTATGGTGCTGCATAGCCATCGGTTATGGAGGAAAGTCTTACAACCGAGGTATGGCATTTCAGTCTATGGGATGTGAAGAACGAGGTACAGGCATGTCAGTCTATGGGAAACCTACAAGTGGAATAGTAACACAAGAATGAAGAATGTGCTTGATGTAAGGCGTGGAGTAAGAAAATGTATGCTGCTACCACATAGAGATGATCATGGTATTCCATTTGCCACTCGGTTGACCCGACCTAAGGCTGGATTGTTTTCGCAATCGTTGCTGATCAAGGATGAGCTAGATCAAACATTTGAAATCAGTTGAAGGACGAGGAATGGCAATGTGTAGAACGAGAACATATATGTCAGTGTATGGGAAAGCTACTAGTGGAATAGTAACACAAGAATGTGCTTGAAGTAAAGTGTGAGTATAAAAATGTATGCTGCTACCACATAGAAAATAGCTTAGTACACCATTTGGTTTATCCCACCAAGGCTTGATTGCTGTCGTTGTGGTTGCTGATTGAGAAGAAGCATGATGTAACCCTGGAAAACAGTTGAACTTGTTATTTTTCTTGTTTCTCTTGAGGCTTTGATTGCGAAGGATGCGAGACACAAGTCTTGGCCTTGGAAAGAGACTGAGGCCATTCAGTATGTATGGGCACTTGCTCTCTGGCGATCTCTCAGTACTGATTATGATTTTAATGCTAGCCAGTATGTTTGGCATCTTGTTTCTGGAATGAATGGCGAGATTCACTGGCATTACACTGACTAGTGCTAGAGGATGCATTAAATTGGTTTAGGTTTGAACCACTTTGGGCTGCCTGATTAGTTCAATCAGTAATGATGGTTGACTTGACCTTTCAGAATGCTTTTTCTAGATCAGTTGGAAGATTTGAGAAGCTACTTCGCTGGTACACGATTCACAAACAAACATCTGTAGCTGGTTTTGCATATTGACCCAAACCACTGAATTTCCTCCGCTGATTCATTTATTAGGGATCCATGCTTCTGGTTTACTCCAGAGATAGATGGTTGTCAGAGCGGATAAAAAAACTCTGATAGATGGATGTCAGAGACATGAACTTTGATCCTCTGCACATTGTTGTAAAAGTATTCTGGGCTGCTGTCTATTTGGAGATGTGATGACACTGTATTCTAACTCTTACTCCAATCAGAGTGACTCTAATAGTGGTTCTATGGAGCATAGTTTGCTAGCCTTTTTCTTGTAGGGGCACCTGTCATCTGATCATTTTGGTGTCTGTGATTCGTATATTTAGTTCACGCTATGCCTAGTCAGCCTCCATGGTTTGTTGAAGTTTAAAACCCAGGATTGTGCTAATTATAGTCCTCCATTTCAGTGCTGACTTCCGCTTGAGATCGGCAGCGAACACTTGAACCTTAGAGACGATTTGGCAAACTTCAAAGTTATTAATTCAATGTTTTGCTAATTCAACTTCTGTGAAGCATTATCAGAGAGACTGCTTCCTGGGATCAAATTAAACGCTGAAACTGTAAACTTCTGGAACTGCAATGGCATTGATTTCATCGTTGCACATTTAAACATCTATGAACTGTATCGTACTATCAAGCTATATTCCCAAAATCCTTCCCTTTGTCTAGGTCTCTTAGGGATAATCCCTGCCTCTGCTTTGCTTCCTTCTCTCCTTGACTGGTGCATTTCTTTGTCATTTCCAAATCTGCTGTGATTTGCATTATGCTGTATCAGTGTTATCATTTAATTTTGAGAAGCTGTATCAGGAAGGTGCATCAGACACTCACTCAGAAAGGATAACAGCATTCGTCACTAATATCTTGCACTTTTTCCAAATGATTCGTGGCCATGATGTTGCCTCAGATGTTTTGATATTGTGCCTTTTGGTAGATCTTTCGACATTCCTACTTCTGTGGTTTGTGAATTCCTGAGTGCAGCGTAACGAGTTAATACATTCATCCAAGAACATGTGATTTGGCTTCTGCGGTATCATAAGAAGCAAGTGCCTGCTAGATTAGAGCTGACAAGCGATTGGTTTAGCATTAGATTGAGTTTGCACCGTTCTGCAGATCTTCTGATTGCTATTGGTTGCACTCGAGTCAGAATTCATTTGGTTTACTGATCTTGAATACATAATGACAATCATTCACTTCCTCAGTTCTAACTAAATCGTTGGTGATGAGTAAGTTCCCTTTTTGTTTTCCTATGCTATGTCTACTTAATTCCTATTGTTCTTGTTTTCTATTTTTTCCCTGGCATACTACAGATATTAAATCTCTTTTATTATTGGTCTATGAATATGGAGCTTCATCATCCTGGTTCCCGTGGTATAGGGATCAAAGCTATCTAACTAGGCCTTGACTGTGCCTGATATAGGACCTTCTGAAACAAAGAAGCACTTTTATGAATGTGGATCAAATAGGGAAATGTAAATGGCACTGCTATGATCTTCAATTCCCTGATTTATGTGGTTTACCGTCACTCATCTACGTTGAAGGACCATCCATCCCGGCATATGATTTCTATTACTCGCTATTGATTTTTTTCCCCTAGTCCTTTTTTAAATAATATGCATCTATTGAGCATAGTGTCCTTGTAGATCATGGTAGAAAGGGAGACTGGACGGCCTCGTGGCTTTGGATTTTTGACCTTTTCTGATCACCGTGGAATGGAGGATGCAATCAGAGAGATGCATGGAAGAGAATTTGGTGATCGTGTTATTTCGGTGAACAAGGCTGTGCCAAAACCTGGAGATGATTCTAGAGATGACTATGGTGGGGGAAATTTCTCTGCTCCCCGTGGAGGCTACCGTGGGAGTGAAAGGTCAGAACGTGTTGATGAATGCTTCAAATGTGGTCGTCTGGGGCACTGGGCACGTGATTGCCCATCTGCAGGTGGTGGCCGAGGAGGTGGTCCTCCTTTCTCATCACGCTTAAGGTATGAAGACAATGGGGGCCGTTTTGGAGACCGTGATCGCTATGTAGATGACCGTTATGATGGAGGCCGCTATGGTGAGAGGGATTTGTTCGACAGCAGAGACAAGTATGCCGGCCGTGATCGTTTTGCTAGTGACAGGTATGTGATGCTTCTGATTTTTAGAACCCCTCAGAGAGCCGCTGTATTTAAATTAAACTGCAATGGGTAAGCATGATACAGATAAATGCTAATTGGTTATGTAACCACCAAGTCGCTAGTCCGCTATTTGATGTCACAGACATCGGCCATGAGTGTAGACCTATAATTCAGTGAATACATCCTTGTTTGAAAGTGCTTCAGGTGATAACGGGTAAACTGACCTCTTCTGGTTACGTATTATTAATCCCCGTGATTGACAATATTCAGGTATCCACCTGCTGGAGATCGCTATGGCGCTGATAGGTACCGAGGCCCAGATCGCTATGCGATGAATGGCTATGACAAGGAGAGGGGATATGAGCGGGATGGGGGGCCAAGGAGAGGCAGTGATCGATATGCCAGTGGAGGCCCAGTCCGTGATGCAGGCAGAAGCTATTCGGATAGGCCTGTTCCGTATGACCACCCTCCGAGCAGAGGGAGGCGCCTTTCTTCTTATGAACGCTACTGAAGAATCCAACCTGTAGTTGAGTCGCTGTGTGATGATGTTAGTGTCCAACTCCAAGGTAACCGTTTAGCTATCGAAATACTTTCTTGTTCTATGTGGTTTGTTTGCTATGTGCTTGCCTACTTTTGGATAATTTGTGTCTCTGCACGATACTTTCGCCCTTTGTATCTTTCTTGTCCTAATGCAGGGCATGTTTGCTTTGATTTTTCTCTGTTTTTTTTTGTTTTTTCCTTTTAGGTGAAATCTTTGCGTGTTGTTAATTGCTTTGTGGCTTTTTAGTGGGAATATGGCATATAAACAAAAAATAGGTTTGTTATAAAGTTCGCCCTTTTCAGGGAAGAGGAAGTATAGAGAAAGCGAAGTGGGTATTTCATGATTGGGTTATAATACGTGACAAATTCTAATTAATGTTGGTTTGTTTTGCAAGTAACATATGCGTGATAATGATGAGTTTGACATAGGATGTTAACGGTATGCGGTATGTGTTCTACCTTCAGAATCCATAATGATGGCATAACTCAGCAAAATGAGAGCATAACTCAGCACGAGGGGATGAAATTGGGAAGTGTCTTGATATGTGTGTCGGTGTAAAATTTGATATGCGTATAACGACGATATCGTAGTTTTTTTTATAACTTTATCATAAAAAAATAATGATCGTGTAAGTTATATATTTTAAATTAATATATATTACGGAACGATCAGACATGATTTGATATGAAAACGAAACTTGTATTCATGTTTATAGAATAATATAAAATATATAAGAGTTGTAAGAATAATGAGATGAAGATAATAATATGAAATAATCATGTGGTGATCCTTGATTTTCGAGGTTTCGAATGTTGGCAAAGAAAACGTGTTGTATATTAGGGTTAAAAAAATAATTTTCTATGAAGTAATCTTGAATATTGTGTTCATATAAAACAAGAAATAAAAATTAAAAACATTTTTTTCAGTTTTAGTTTTAATTTTAGTTTTTTTTTTTTATATGACTCAAACTTTATTGTTCTTCTCGGTGTTACATATGGATGCAATATGCTCAAATAACAAATAAATCCAAGAACCATTCAGGGACCAAGAGCAATGAAAATCTGAAAACACGTTTGCTAACTCCAAACAGTCGGCCACAATACCCCCCCCTGGACAAAAAGGTCGGGTGTTTTTCTGTTCACCATATTCACAACCATTTGGCAGTCACTCTCAACCAAAGTATTCTGGAAACCCAAGTTTTGTGACAATTCCAAGCCACATCTCATGGCCGGAGCCTCTGTTATAGCTGGTTTCATCATTCCAACAAAAGACCATGTGCTGGAACCACAACTCTCACCTCTGAAATCCCTTAAGATGGCAGCCATGCTTCTTCTCCCTTGAGAATTTGAAGCAGCGTCAACATTCAGCTTTGTTGTTCCTTCGATCGGTGCCAACCAAGACTTGCTCATACCAGCATCATCCCTCACCAAATTCCTTCCCGGCTGATTTTGATTTTGAGCCAACACAAGATTACGTTACGACTCGAGGTGAAGCATCCCGTCATAATTCGCCACAGGAAAAATTTAATCCGAGGAGGAGCCATTATACTCGACACAGTTTTCCAATTGATTTTCCCTTGTGCCAAACCTGCTTCAGTTTCAATTTCATTAAATCTGATCTAAAAAGCCAAGTGATAGGCCGATTTCACAGTAAAAATACCTTTACTGTCCAAGACCCAGTGATAGGCATCATTTCTGTTTCTCGGCCCAATTGGGATTCGAAGAATGTGCTCGACAACCGCAAAGTTGAAATTGTGGATAATATAGCCCTCCTCCATTGTCTTGTAACAGGAATAATTAGATGAACAACCGGCGTGGATGGTGGAAGAGACATGGCTGACAGTGGGATCCGAAATCAGGAAGAGATGGAATCCAAGGTTCTTCCCCGACCTTAATCGCTTCCCCTGTACCCAAACACCAGCATATACCCTTCTCAAATAAAGATCTGACTGACAATATACTTCTCCAAATATACGAAAGGTTGAGTCCCAATTCTGCTAAGAATATCGAACCACTTGGAAAGTATCGTGCCCGCAATATACGTGCAGCTAACGTCTGAGGTTCGTTTCAGCAATTGCCAAAGTTGCTTTGTGAGAAGCGAGTCATTCAAACATCCAAATTCGCGAAAGCCCAGTCCCCCTTTGCATTTGCGAAGACAGAGTCGTTCCCATCGCAATCAATGGATCCGCTTCCTTGTATACCTGTCGACCCCCATAAGAATCTGGCAGCATTCTTGATGTAAATCGGATGTCATTAAATCTGAAACCCAAAAACAGCTTATTAGATAGGTTGGTATTGCTTGCAAAACTGATTTCATGAGAACTTCCTTTCCGGCATTTGAGAGCAATCGTCCCTCCCAACTTTGCAGCGCTCTCCTCATTCGATGTTTCACACCATTAAAGATCGGTTTCTTGGAACGACCC
Organism: Drosera capensis; assembly: GCA_001925005.1. Classification (NCBI taxonomy): domain Eukaryota; kingdom Viridiplantae; phylum Streptophyta; class Magnoliopsida; order Caryophyllales; family Droseraceae; genus Drosera; species Drosera capensis. The sequence continues at coordinate 103,170 of LIEC01010290.1, read as the reverse complement.
ACCAGAGATGGCATGCCAAGATAAGTTCCTGAATCCTGCTTTCCTGTCACGCGCAGAGTATTTTTGAAAGTTTCTTTTACACGAATCGGTGTGTTGGGAGTAAAGCATATTTACCCTCTTATCCCTATTTATTCGCTGACCTGACAGTTGCTCAGAAGGGTTTGATGGATCGTCTCAACTACAATATGGGTTGCCTTCCCAAAAACAACAGTCATCAGCGAACAACAAATGGTGAATCCTTGGAGTGCCTCTGCACACTGTAATACCATGAAGCCGATCTTCCCCAAGAGTTCTGTGGATCATGTAAGACAGAGCCTCGGCACATAGAATGAAAAGGAAGGGAGAAAGAGGATCTCCCTGACAAAGGCCCCTACTCGGCTAGAAAGGAGCTAATGGAACACCATTGAACAAGTCGAAATATGACACCGTCGTGACACAACCCAAAACCAACTCGATCCATCTTGAAGGAAAACGCATCCAGCCCATAATTGCTTTCAGAAAATGCCATTCAACTCGGTTATAAGCTTTCATCGTGTCAAGCTTCAAAGCATAGAAACTATCTCTGCCGCTCTTCTTGTGCTTAATGAAGTGCATAATTTCGAATGCCGCAATGACATTATCAGGGATAAGGCGACCTGAGACAAAAGCTCCCTGAGAATCGGAGTTGAGAGATGACAACACTTGCTTCAAACGGTTCGTGTAAATTTGTAAATTACATTGCAAAGGCTAATTGGGCGAAACTGTATGACCTTCGTAGGTTTGCTGACCTTTGGGAAATTACCATTTATACGTAATCTATACATAGGCAACAATCCATTCTATAATTCTTTTCATTCTTCTTCGTGGGGAAATAATCCCACAAACATAGGAAATTCTAGAGGACGAAATAACATTGAAAAAGATTCATAAAAAAAAGAAAAGAATTGAATCCAATTTGACAGGACAATGTGTGTGTTGTTCACAGACGAGAGATATCGATCTGTCCATTGAGATTCTCGAGTACCATATGTGTAACTCGCTTCCAACAATACTCCAATGAGTCTTGTAAAATTGTGCATTAAGTCCATCGGGACCGGAGCCTTTCTACCCGTTGATTGCCTCAAAGCTTCCTCTACATCACAGACTTCGAATGGCTTGTTGAGGAAATCAATTTGCTCCTGAGACAAAATCGAAGACCAGCCTGTGACATCAAATTTCTCACTCGGGCACACCCTGTGAAGTGAATAATTCATGGTAAAAGTTATTGATCACTTACTTCCACCACCTCTTGTTACCATGCAGGTTTCCTGATTCATCTTCAATTGTACTAATATAGTTCTAGCTCTCCTCCTCGTCGCTTGTGCATGGAAAAAAAAAAGCAGTATTGCAGTCACCTTCTTTCAACCAATTCACTCTAGCTCTCTAGGCCCAGTATGACTCTTCTTCTTCAAGCAACGCATCCAGACACTTGAGTGCCATCATCTGCTCAAATTCCTCGTCTGAAAAATCCATCATATGTAAGTCAGCTAGCTGTTGTTGTTTTGCAGTGATTGCGCGACGAAGTTTCCCATACTTTCCTCGTCCCCATTGCGCTGGGGCTGAACAAACATTCCCTTGTCTCTGATGTATAGGAACTAACCACAAAGATCAGCCTGCGCAAACCAAGCGGATTTAACTACATTTGCGCAATTTTCAACAGAATCCCAACAATTCTCATATCTAAACAGTCGTCTTTCTGATGCACATGCAGGTTGCATTCCAGTTTCCAATGATGTTTCGAATCTCCACATACATTGGAAGATGGTCAGATGACGTAGAGATTTCATTGGGTACCATTGATCCCGGGAAGGCCACTCTCCATCTATCATTAGCAAGTGCTCTGTCCAGGCGTTCTTTTACCCACTGATGACCTCGCACTTTGTGACTCCAGGTAAACTTGGGTCCTCTGAACCCTAGGTCATGCAATTGACATTGTTCCAAGGTTGATCGAAAGCTGTCCATCTGCCGCTGATCTCTAGTTCGTCCACCTTGTTTCTCATGGTGAAAAATGATCTCGTTGAAATCTCCCCAGCATAGCCACGGCAAATCGGACTCCCTTGCCAGTCGTTCAAGTATCTTCCATGACTTCCATCGATTTCAAGATGAGGTTCCCCCTAGAAGCCGGAAAACGTCCATCGAGGTCTTCCCATACCACCTTCGACAAAGACATCAATATAGTTATCTGACATCTGTCTCAGAGAAATGTCTAGCTCCTCAACCCATAGCATTATTAATCCACCACTGCATTCCCTAGATTCTTTCGCAAGTCCGTTCTTGAAACCCAATCCTCGTCTGAACCCTTTGAAAGATCGCGTATCTAACCTGGTCTCTGACAAGAAAATCAGATGGGGTCTTAATCTCTTAAGGACATCCCAACGTGATAAGCTTTAATTCTCTTATTCATAATCTGTAAAAACTCCTGTTGAGGCCTTTTCCCATAGTGTGTATGCCACTGACCGGCTCCTCACAGTCACGTACGTGTTGCCTTGCTTTGTGCTTCCATGACATTGATTTACCCATGTTTGGGCCATCTGATCCAGCAGACTTGCTGTCAACCATCCATTCTTCTAATGGGCCTTGTCCTCTGGGTCCAATAGGCCCCTCACTATTCCCACAAGAGACATTGGGCTGGATACATTTTCCCCGAAATCCTCCGTACTCAATCTACATGAATCAGTTTTATCAACTTGAGTCAACTGCAAGAGGTGATCGTGTGTAACTTCCAGAATAGGCAACTTCCCCTCAACGTGCGAAACTTTTGGAGTTAAAATTGAATATATATTTGGATGGTGCGAAGTGTTGGGTTGTTGGTTTTTTGAGTTTTGATATCATATTAAATGTCTGGAGTTGCATCTTAAAACCAATTGACAATAAATAAAATAACCCGGAATCTATATAAGTTTTTATTTTGAGCTCTTAAATTTCAATATGGATAGCATTCTCAACACATCCCCATGCACGAATGCCTCTTTGTGGATTTGAAGCACGAACATATATTTGGATGATGCAGAATATTGAATCATTAGGTCTATTTGGGTTTCATCTCAAAACCGATTAACAATTAGAACATATATATGTTGTTGTTGAACTCCAAAATTTAAAATTAGGTTAGTTAGCATTCTCAATATTTCACTTCACGCGAAAGCCCACTTGGATTTTGCATGGGCAAACAATCCATTGGCTCAACACAAACCGAGGATCACATAAACACCACAAGCACAAAAAAAAAAAAAAAACATTGGGTTCAAAGCGCAGATATATATTTGAGTGACGCAGAGTGTTGGATAGTTGAGTCTATTGGACTTTGATATCATTTTAAACTTTAGGATTCTATCTCTAAACCAATTGAAAATGAGATGAGTAGCCTAAGATTTATATGTTGTTATTTTGAGCTTTCAAATTTCAAAATGAATTAGTATTCTCAACACTTCTCTTCAGGCGAAATGCCACTTAGATTTCACGTGGATAATAATGCACTGTCCCAACATAAATCAAGGGTTACACATACACCAAAAACACAAACAAAAAAACAACAAATGGGAATTGTAGGTTTCAAATTCGTAAGTCGTCACCTCAATGTTATATCTGTTTTGATATCATATCGTGAAATTAATTTTATCAAAAATTAAAAATTGATGATAAAAGATACACTAATGTATATCTTAACACATAATAATATTAGCACAATAGATAATTAGATGCAGCACTTAGATTTTTAATCCTTTCGAGACCTCGAACTTGGCAAGATTAATTCCTTGGTTGTTATGGCTTTTAAGTTACCATGTATGTGAAGTCCGTCCTTCTCGCAAGACGTCAATAAATAATATTCATAGTACTTACATTATTAGTAGGAACTACACAACAAAATCTGAAGCAGGGCCAACGATGTGAAAACAAGGTTGACATTTGATTAATATATATCAGATAGGATTCCTTTCAAGTGGCAAATCTTTTAAGTTCAGCTAGATGGAGATGTAGAACTAGTAGATTATGCTCCTATTTTGAAACTCATCATATCGTTGACCATTATTCGGTCACAAAATCTAGAAAGAATCACTAACCATTTACCCTCATTGCCGTTGTAACGATTTAATTTTCGGTACCATTCATTACTTAATTTAAGTAGCTACGCTCTATTATTGAACGATACAATATTTTTCTCAAAATGTCATATATTAAATTACACGATATAAATTATTTTTTCTATTTCATTCAAATTATAATGGTTTGATTCGATATGATAATTTATATGTGTGTTAAATTAATAAGGAATGACAAATTTATCTTTGTGAGTGTATGAGATAAAAAAGTGAGAAAAAAATGATCTTTTGATATTTGTACATGAAAAGAATTATTAAATATAAAAACATTATAATTTGAATAAGACATCAAAAAATCATTATAATTAAATAAAACAGAGAAAATATTATTAATATTACACAAAAAATATGTAAAAAAATCATTTAATCGTCATTCAGTAAGGGTCGAAACTTATTTGTCTATCTTGACAAATGATCATAGTCAAAATATTGTTAGATGAAGAGGTACCTTGTAATAACAATATTAGAAGTCCTAGTTGCTACGTTTGGCATCTACACACAAAAAAAAAAAAAAAAAAAAAGAAAGAAAGATGTTTTAGCCTTTTCAAACTTCAATGAACACAAAAAGATCATACCAAAATATATGTATGATATCGCTTTCTTCTTCAAATAATTGCTGTATAAGTCAAAAAAGGGTTCTACATTACGAGATTTTTAGAGATTTGATTGTGTACTTACATGTCAACTTATTATACTCCACTCAAGTTGCTTTTTCTAATCCAAAATCTAAGATCTTGCTTAATGATGAGATTAACCCACATAGTCATATCACGTGGCTTCGAGAAACAGGGTTGCCAGTGGTGGAATTTGACACGAACAGTTATATTTCCTTTGGCCGGATATTAATTATTATATTTTTTCTTTAAATATTTACATATCAATCTACATGTCAACTTCTTATACGCCTCTTAGTTTGCGTTTTCTAATCCAAATCTAAGTTCTTATCTAAATGATGAGATAAACCCAGTGGCTTCGAGAAACAAGGTTGCCGGCCGTGGAATTTGGCTCGAAAAGTTTTATTTATTTCGTTTCATAATATTTTTTTCATTTCAAATAAAATTACGATATTATTAAATATGGATATTCGATATAAATTATGATGTTATCAAATTTGATAAGTTTTTTCTATCTCAATGTCTATTTTATCCTATTTTATATCACATCATCCTCATCATAATTATTATTTTTTTCTTTATATCTATTCATAATTTTAATCATTTTCTTTCTACTTATTCATAATTATTACTCATTTTCTTACTCCTAAAACAAAAATGTATCATGGTAAAATTCAACAAAGTCAATGATTTTCTTAATCTCCATGTCAAGTCAACATATCGTAATTTATTTATGACAAAATGAATAATTGTTATATTTTTTCTATTTAGATCGTTCCAAAATAAATATTAAATATCATTTTTTTAAAAATTTTAATATAAAAACTAACAAATCATCTTATCTATTACACTAAATTTCACTAACATAAATTTTTTTTTTATCAAAATCCATACAAATCCAATACTTATCTAAATTCTCATATTGAATCCCATATAATAATTAATATGAAAGGACAAGAATATATCCAAGATGACTTTTTAGATAATTAGGATTTTGATTAAAACATGAAAAATCAAGAACGAAATAAATCAAAATGTATTTCGTCCCATAAATTTTATGGGACGGAGGGGTACATGTTCATGGAACTTATGCTGTTTTCGAAACGGCAAATTGTTGTCAATGCACTCGGCCTAGCTAAGCGCCATATCCGAGCAGGGACAGCGATCAAAAAATTAATGTAAGAGATAGGCGACGTCTTGATAATTACTCCTCTCATTTTAAATAAATAATGATATTTTAATTAGACATAAATATTAAGAAATCTATTGATTTTATATAATATTATCAATATATTCTTGTGAGGGTTGTAAGAGTAAGTTGGTAAATTATGAGTGGATGAAAAGAGAAAAAATAAATATGATGGAGATAATAAATATAATTCAATATCAAAAACCTGTTAAATTTGAAAACATTATAATGTATATGTGATTATCATATTTAGTAATATGTCGCCATTTATTTAGGACAATGGGAGTATAAAATTATAATTTTTTTTAAATATTTAGTGTCAGATATATAATGTTTAGTAATTAGGAGTAGTTCTATGGAAAACGAAATGATGGTAAAAATCAAGAATACTATCTCCGTTTTAATTTAATTATAATTATTTAATTCAACACGAGATTTTATGTGCGTATTAAATTTATATGGAATTTTATGAATAAAAAATATTTTTTAAAAATAATGAGATATAAGTAAGCTTTAGGAAAGAAAAGAAGGAAGGAGGTGCTGTGATAATTTGATTATATTAATATAAATTTATTATTTAATAAAAAATAAAAAATATTATATTTACATTGAAATTAATAAAAAAAATTACGATTAAACAAAGACAAAGAGGATATTTCTAACAATTAGAGATATATTTTTCAGTATTTTCAATAGCACTAACGACTCGTGGCATCAATCCTCCCGTCGTACATTTCAAATCTCAACCACTTTCCGATCCCCAAGTCCAACTATGTGACTTATCGAGCCCAAGTGGCTGCCATTTTCTTTGCAACGACCAAGTCCAAGGTTGAGATATATTCATGCCTCTACATATGGATCGCATCAAGACATTTCAATCCCCACTTCCCTTTTTTCAACCCCACTGATCGACTTATATCAATATAGTGATGGGCAATGCAATACGAACCAGGTGAAGAGGTCAGTGTGGTACCATATATGTAACGGCCTAGCTGTGGTCCGATCGCGTATATAAATATGCGAGATACAAATGTGCGTAAACCGTAAAGTTCATAGAAAGTGGGAGTCGGCATCGTTAAGACATATGGTTCGAGTTAATTAGAGGGTGCGGCGAGCCTAACGATGAATCATCGTGTGTCGTTTGTGTTCGGAACAACGACCGTGAACACTCGTTGAAGGGACTAATAGAAGGATGTAAGAAATTTACCGTGTCCCAGGAAAATGACTTCTCATGTTCGCGGTTGGTTGAAGCTTTTTCGACAAAGTGAAACAGGTAAGAATGATGGATGAAATGTTTGCCCAATTTGGCTCAATGATAGTTATGTATAAGAAAGACATCACACGTGTTGACTGTAACTGGAGATAATTGAGATTTTTCTCAATGTAGTTGAACAATAATGGACATTGTTCCATTTGGATGATTGATTAGTAGAACATTGAATTTTTTACGAGGTTAACTTTACGTTTCGCTTTCCAGAAACAAAAACGCGCAATTACGTACATTTGTAGGAGAAGTTATCGTTATCATACATGACTTAGAGCCACAATATATCGTGCGCACCATATTGGAATCCATGTGATTGTAAGTTTCAATTTAAGCATGCTTTTCTTTTTGGATGATTAGTCCGTTTATGAAAACGGTTCGATACATTTGGTCCCTATCTTCTGGGGGATCATAGACTCGTAGTCGAGGGTCTAGTTACATTGCATGATTGTCCTATTAGTACAATTGAATCTTTCAAAAACACTGAGTGATTATTTATATTATTGTTTAAAATTTAAAAAATAAAATAAAAATAAAAACAAATACAAAAACTCAGTAATCAAAATCAAAATCATTTTACAAATAGTATGATTTTTTGTGAGAAAAACCTTAAATATTATATTATGATGAAACAGAAAACAAAAACTTAAAACGTTTTTTGGTTTCTCTTTTTTATTTTCGTTCTATTTCATAAGTCAAAAAAATCCCGGAAACAAAAATAATATCCAACTGACTCTCGGAAAATATATCAAATCTAACATGGAAAGTAGAAACACAATTAACAAAAGCACTTTTTTGTTTATAACATTATTCTACCCTTAACTAATATTCCATACATCCCAAATTATATATAACGATTTGACTTAATATAAGATTTTATATAGGTAGGTTGAATTTTTATAGAATTTGATGAAAAATAATATTTTTTTAATATTAGGACAGTTTAATATAATAAATTAATGTGAAAAAATTTATTGTAACGAGGCTACTGCTTCAGTTTAGAAAGCATTGATTTGACCGTACCACTTTTATTGCTTATTCTTATAATGTCTTTGACCTTCCCATTAAAAAAATTACTGTTTGACTAGCCCACGTCCTATCGTTGAAGTTTGGCTCATATCCCGGTGAAGAAGAGGTCCTGGGTCTGGTTTGGAGCCTTCTCTCTTTCCCAGTCACATCTTTCCCTCTCTTTTTCTGCTTTAACTGACATTCATGTATTTTGTTCTCAGTCCAAGTCCATTCTGTTGTGTTATTTACTTTCCTAGCTCGAGTTAGTTAGTTTACTTAGTCTGTTATTTCCAGCGTTTGAATTGATGTACGAAATTTGTTTTATTTATTATATTAAATTCAATTTTGTATTATTTTATTTTCTTTTCTTTTCTATAACAATAAAATAATTCAAGATTATTCATTTTTTTTTTCAGAAAGTTCGTTATATTTAGTTAAAATACAAAAATTAATATCAAACTTCAAATTAATTTATTAAACATCTTTGTAATTTTAACTTTAGGACAACAAAGGATGCAATTAAATCTACCCTAACCCACCTCCACATGCCTAAGTCTAGACTTGCTACAACTTAACTTCACAATTCTAACTCTATACCTGTTACAACTCAATTCCACACGTTTAACTCTAAACTTGCTACAATCCCTTATTCTATTTCGAACTAGTTACTCATCCCAGTATATGATCGATTTCATTTATGGACTTTGAAAACAACAATCGAATACAAGATTTGATCTGACTCTAAGACGATCACTGCAATTGAAAAAAATTCAAAACCTTTCAAACCTTCAAGCGTAGAAATCAAAATAAAGTATGTGTATTCTTCAATCTCCAAATTGATTTTGAGTGCAAAATAGGTTTGTATGTCTCCAAGTTTTCAAAGCTAGTGAGTCACCAATAAATATAGAGTGGGAGCACGCTAAAATCGTGATGCTTTTTCTGCAAAAAATATTCTCTACTTAGTTAGCTAGTGGGTAGGTTAATTTGTAACAAAATCCCATGAAAGTAGCAACAAATTACGAATATCTTCCACGACATTTCAAAACACGTTTCAGAGTTAAATATGTTATAAAAATATTATTAATTATTTGACCCATCAACATATGCAAAAACACCATCACAAAAAAATTGACACTTCCTGAAAACTCGCATTGTTCATGGGATTGGTATCATAATAAAAAATCCAGAACATTTAAAACATTTGTAAATCTTTTTAACTTTGGTGCTCCTAAAAGACTTAAGTAATGCTGGATTGTCATATTTTTATATTTGAAATACACATATGTATTGCATCAGAACTCATTACAGCTCGAATTGATTCCACATGGCTGTTATTGTGTATACACTTCACTTGGACTTGTTTCATCAACACCTTCCATCAATTGGACCAAGATTTTGAATCTTCCTTGTGATATTTTCTATGTGTGAGTGTACCTGTTTATCAATTTGTAACACCTACATAAAATATATCAAGGTACCTTGTGGAAAATGAAGTTTGTTATTATCAAAACTAAGAAAAAGAACATATACGTGAAAGTCTAACATTTTCTTTCTTTTTGATGGTGAAAAAACTATTGGTGGTCTAAAAGATATGACTTACTAAGTTTGAGAACCATCAATGTAACTCAGAGCAAATCAAAACTCAAAAATCATACTAACAGATAATATTGGGGCTTTGTTCACTAGTTGTTGGTTGGTACCCGTCCTCACCTTTGCTTTCCTTGGTACCAATTTCGATTACCATAAAAGGTTAGCAAAACAACAATAGACAGGAGACTTTCAAAGCATCAAGGTTAAGACAAATTTCACTTTGCATTAAGGAAACAGATTGAAAAATCAAAAAATAAGCATGCTAAGTATCATCAAACAACTACTCTAGGCCATCATCCTTTTTCCCCTTTATGGCATCATTCAAAAAGATTACCCTCAACTCATATGCAAAAAACTTTATCTCAGCCATCCCTACAAAAGAGAGTCAGCATATAAAAGTCCACTTGTATAGATAAGTCAAGATCAGAGTGCATATGTCTAGATAGTTACTATAGACCATAACAGAAAAGAGTTCAAGATGTTCAAATTTTAAATAGGACTAGGGCAAAGATAAGATGTAAAGGGGGTCATTGGCTAGCTTAGTTTGTGAAGTTGGATGAGGGTGCAGAGGAATTATGGGGGGACTATTGATGAGATTGAGGTTTCAATAGGCTTGGATCTTCTTCTCTCCTTCCAGCACTTTTCTAAGCAAGGAATAGGTTGCACAATCTGTATCAGATGAGGTCGGCCTCATCCACTCCAATTTCCTTTTCAGTCTTTCTCACCCATTCTCCATCAATGAACTTTAGTTTCTGAGAGTCCAGTCACTCTGTCTTATAGTAGTCGATATTCCTCAGCTTCTTGTTTTCCTTCACCTTCTCGTGAACCTTTCTCTTATTCTAAAATAATGTGTAGAGACCAGCTTGGTCTTAAATTAAGAGAAGTATAATTTGATACACAATTTGTTTATCTCGATTCAGGCTTAGTTTTATCACGTGTTTATGCATTATTTCGACGTCCTCATGTTCACATTCATAGTGATTCTAGTCCAATTTGCTATGTTTGTGAGTTTTGATGCTTTGGTATGATTTGTAAATAAAAACGTTCGAAAGGACGACCAAATGCGTCGAAAAAGGAGTGTGATCTAGCAAAGAAGAATGCGGAGATGAATCAAAGCTAGAAAACAAGGAATTCAGTGATTTTATCAAAGTGCCCAAGCGTAGTTCATGTCCACGCCCGGGCCCGATGCTTTTTGGTCAACAACAGCGAAGCTTCATCAAAGTGCCCGGTTGTTGAGTAAGCCCACGCCTTGGCACAGTTCGGATCTCCTAGCCAGCGTATCTAGTGTTTATGTTATAGCATCCGGGCGCCATACACACGATATTAGAGTGCGATTTACGAGTTTCCCATACATATCCAAGCCTATAAATACCCCTTTTTATCCCAAAATCAAATCATTTATCATCAAATCACAAAACAACCACCATTAGGGTTTGAAGGTGATTAGGGAGACCACGATCCGAAGGTGATTGAAGCGACGATAAGGATCTCAAACGCATTGAGATGGATTTCATCTCATGATTGGTTTAGAGTTTCTTTATTTGTTTGATTATCTTTGAGTATTAAGCTGATTTGTTGGAACGCCATATGTTTTTTGAATTGTCTTCTCTCTCGAATCATGAGCTAAACCTCTCGTTAGTGTTGTGATATAGTTTGTCAATTGTAACAATGTCACTTTAAGTCGTTAATCCAGTTTCTGAGTTTTCATGGTTATGGTTTATAATTGCGTTTAATGTTTCAATAATATGATCACTAGTTGTATGCTACGTGATTTCGAGTGGATAGTTGTGTGACAAGATTTAACCACACACCTACACATTGAACGCGAGATCGAGAGATTGCTTACATGACGTGCAAGATTACGATAAGAATTCGCCAAAGTTCATGCTTACTAACACACGTTGGTCTCTCACTAAGAGGTGTTAAAGACGGTATTTAGTTGGAAGTAGTCTAGGGCTCGAGAGAGTTAAGGTTACGTGTTAGGGAGTCCAATCTATAACCACGACTTATGAACAACTAGATACATGACGTAGTGACTAGATCAATGGAAAAACAAAGTCACAACCCTACTTCTATCATATTTATAGAACCCCATTTGATTAGTTTAGTCTAGTTTAATTACATCTTTAGCGTTACATGATAAACTCACCACAACTTCATTAACCAAAGGATCACTATACACTTAGATAGCTAGATCTAAGTCTTCGAGGGACGATAACTCTTATATTCTCTTTATTACTTGATAATGACACATATACTTGTGTTTATTCACGATATATAAAGTTGAGTATAAGTTTTTGACAATGTTGTCGGGGACATTGTCTCTACCATCGGAGTCGAGAGTTTTCTTGTGCTTAACCATTTTTCTTTTCTTTGATTATATCTTTTCTCTATCTCTTGTTATATATTGATTTTGTGTTGTGATTTTGTGCTTTTTGCAGTCTCAATCCTGAGATTGAATGGCTATTTCGTAAACAAAAAAAAGGTTCTTCTCACACAACATCATCTTCCATGGACGCAAAAGACATTCAAAACCAACTTTTGGGGGATAGGACACCCCAACCTCCATAATCCAAGTAGTGATCAAAGCCGTGGTTTTGAGTGGCTCTTGTTGGAGTCAACCAACCCCTATCAGCCATACCATAATGAAGGGCCAAGCTATGCAAAAGGTGGTAAAAGAGTATAGTGCCATCGTGACCCCAATCATTGATGCTCGAAACTTCGAGATCAAGCTTTCCCTCATCAATATGATGCGAGCCATTTAGTGGGCTTTCTACCGGGTTTCCTAACAATCACTTGGCAAAGTTCCTTATGAGAGCTAACATCAAGGTGAACGGTGTGACAGTGGAGGCTATCCGACCTTTTCCCTTTCCCTTCTCTCTAAAGGGGAAGGCATCAGAATGGCTCTTCAATATGATACGGAGACTCTTGATGAAGCATGAAAAAGGACAAGGAGCAGCTCAAGAAGTATCCTCATCATGGGTTACCCGATTGGATTCAAATGGAGAGTTTCTTCAAGGGACTTCATCACAAACTTCGGGTATCACTTGGTATGGCAGCCAAGGGATCTTTCATGAACCTTGACTATATGATGCATCTAACTTGCTTGATTCTATGTCGGATTGTTCCTAGCAATGGTTGGATGAGAGGCAAGTTCACAAGAAGCCACCGGGTATGCTAGAGCTTGACACATCGATCTTTATCATGAAGCAACTCGATCCCTCACGAAGCAAGTGAATGCTCTTTCAGCTAGCTCCTCGAATGCCCAACTCAATGCCATTCAAGCACCCTCTCCTTGTCTTTGTGATATGTGTGGATGATCGCATGGAAGTAACGCATGCCACTTGCATGCTCACATGATGCAAGCTCAAACCATGAAGCAAGTGGCGTATAAAAAAGGCTTCATGCGTCCTCCACTAGGCGGAAACAACAACTACAATCCAAATAATGCTAGAAACCCTTCAGGTTCCTCATGGAAGAATGATAAAGTCGCTCTCACTCCACTAGGTTTTAATCCAAATCCTCATGAATGCTAAAGCTCGACCTTGAAGACATCCTAGTTAAGCATATAGCTAAATCGGATCAGAACTTTCAATGCCACGAGACAATCTTGATGAACCATGGAGCTGTCTTGAAGAACTTAGAGACACAAGTGGGTCAAATAGCAACACTCTTGATAAATTGTCAACAAGGCCGACTCCCGAGAACCATGAAGATGAAACGCATTGAATACATGAAGTCGGTTTCTACTAGAAGCGGAAAGGCATTGAAGGACCCGAAGATCTCCAAAAGGGATAAATTTCAAGAGGAGGGGGTGCCCGAAATGCCCAAAACGAACGATCCATCTCATGAGACCTCAAGGGAGCAAGTGATTGAAAAGTCCAAGGTTATATCTAAACTATTTCTGGAAAATCCTTTGCCATATGTACCGAGGTTCTATTTCCAAAATGGTTCTCAAAACACAAGCTTGACAAGAAATTCGTGAAGTTCTTAGAAGTTTTCTTCGTGAAGTTCTTACGTACCCAAACATTTAAGAATTTCCTGTATTATAGGTATGAAGAGGTGTCGGGAAAATCTTATGGAACAATTAAATTATGGATTGGGAAACAGTTTCTCTAGAATCATATCAAACCAGCTCAACAAGGAAAGACAAAGGTTTGGGTACGTAAGTCATGTATTCATCGAGATAATCCAAGGTCAGGATGAAGCTTTCAAAGCGTTAGGCTAAGGAAGTTTCAAAGATCCACAAGTATAACCTTGACAGGGAGGAGGGATGAATAGGTTGTACAAAACTTTTCTGTATAATACAGCGGATTATTTGATTTGAATACATTGATGATATTTTGCAGACTACCAAGGATGTGTGCAATAGAGACTTATACTTAGAGAATTTATCTATGTTTGTTATTTTAATTGATGTTTAACTATTCTAAAATATTAAGTAATGAAAAGCAAGTAAAAACACAGGATTTATGCTAGTTCAGACACTCGTTATCAACTGCTAAATGAGAGCTTAGCCTAATCTTTCCTTGGTGACTAGTACAGTTAATCCAAGAGATGAGTTTACTATCTTCTCATTTTTGGCTTACAAAACAACCCCTTGCAAATTTGCCAACTTATGAAAGGGGAAGAATCTAGACCCTTTGCACAGAACCTTTGTTGGACTGTGTAGTAACTTCTATTCTTCAATGCAGACTAATGAATTCTCTTCTTCCTGTTTTTCCTCAATTCATCTTACTATGAACAGTTTGAATTTCGATTTATTTTGCATATGTACGTTCAATTCTTCATTCAATAGCACTATTTCTTAAGCTCTTTGATCCTCTTTTATAGGCTGAGGAAATGATCTCGTGAATGTACTTGATTTGATGTTGATAACCTATCATCAAGCTGAAGAAGAAACAAAGGCTGCCATGGGAAGAATAAATTCAGTGGTGGTATGGAGTTAGTAAAGGAAAGCTGGTTTGGCTCGAGGTAGGAGATGTTCTTTGGATGATGTGGTGTATGAAGCTTGGAATGCCAAAAAAACTGTGAATTTTTGCCAAGAGAATCGATGGCCAGGTGAGAAAATTGCGATCATAGGGCGTTATTTGAAGTCTTTTGTTTGGCAATGGTAATTTACTAGTTGTAATTATGTGTGATTTGTAAATGATATTGATCTTGTAATTGTTTGGAGTATGATTAATGGAAAGAAGAGTTTACTTAGGGTAAAAAAAATCTCAAAAAATCAAATTGATTAATAAATGGTTTTATTTGATTTTTAAATCGATCAATTAATCGATTCGGTTTTAATTTTTTGTTGTAAAATCCTAACCGACAAAAAGACAAACCGATTAATCAAAGCCGGCTTGATTATTACCATTAACTCTCATTGAAGCCTACTCGGGACAAGTCAAGCTCAAGCATAATGAATAAGCTGGTAGTTGATAGGAACTTAATATATATTTATTCATGTTTTCGTCTCATAACAAATAAAATAGTTTGAGTTATGTGGTCGGACGAATAAATATTTTTTTTATGAAGTTTGTCATGAAAATCTAATAATAATTTAAATTATATATTTTAACGTTGAATCAATAACGTGATTTTTTTAATATCGTTAAGACAACAAATGAAATTATTTTAACGTAACATATATTTTAGGATGTAAAAAAAAATGATATCTTTCCAAACAATAATATAATATTTTTATGAAGAACTCGTTTGGTGAAACGATCTCTCAAAATCAGTTACAAGTCGAGCCAATTCAATGTTAGGAAGGACAACTTGAAAGTCGAAGCACGTGAGATTTTTAGCTGCGTCCTCTTCACATCCACTTTACAAGTAATTTTTCACACTCTTTTTCAAAATCTTGTCAACGTCTCTCCAACTCAGTATTCAATGCCCGAGCCTTTTACGATGATTGACTAGCCAACAAGCTTCAACCACATCTCTTGACATAGCTAGGCCAGACTCATGCCAACCCTACGTCTCACCACGTACTTACACGTATTTATTCTCTATGTCCACATCAATAAACTCCGAATCCCGATGGACAAGTATTTTTTTAGAAAAAAACATCATGAAGAATTTTTTTATCAATCAAATAATCCGTAAATTCGAAAAATCTTTTAAGTTAGTTTTTTTACGGGCTCATCACCAAAAAATGATTCGACACTTAATGAATTTGGATCCCCTGATCTCTCCACACATTGAAAAAGTTAGATTGAATCTTCTATCATGTAGGGTGGGGTGAACCCGCTGATAGACAATTATTGTGTCCTCATTTGGGACTAAAAATTATGCCGGTATTAGACTTCATGATTAGTTCTATTAGAAAGTAGGATCTTGATGTACGGAATGACAATGACAATGGTTGTGATGAGGTAGGAAGGATCACAACATCGACGCCCAATAGTCAAAAAATTCATTGTGGCGAATCATGGGTTTTCGGTTGAACAAACCCACGACGAAAAGGGTGGATGCTGTAATATCGTGATACAGACTGATATTGATACCCACAACAAAAGGAGCATCAGGCTCGAAACTACGTTAAAGATTCTGAGTCTGAAAGCCTTGCACTAAAGCAGAGACGTTGACAACATTTATAAGATCCACATACTTATCAAGCTGCAGCTGCCATAATAGAAGAAGGAAGATCCTCTTTTTTCGAAATGGACAGCAGCCTTGCTGTATGTCACGGGGTTAGATTCTCACAACCCGTGCGGCACTTAAACTACTTCCACCCTTCGTTTGAGCTCAGCCGAACTCGCAGCCCGTGACATCCTCCCCCACCAAAGTCGTAGACGTCCTCGTCGTGACCCTTGGAGTAAGACTCAACGTTGCCTTTGTCTCCGTTTAAAGACAACCTTTTCCTCGCACTCGTCTTCGCCTTGGGCAAGTGTGTCTTCCGTGCCAAATTTCCCTTGTGCCTCGACCTCTTGTCCGTACCTCGTGTCTCGGACTTCTCTTGACGACGGCCACTTGGACTCGCTTTGGCTTGTGTTTTCCTCTCGCTCGACGCACCATCTCGAGCCTTCAAAAGTTGGATAGAACCCGGATCCAACTCTTTCTTCGCTTTCCTTTGCTGCTCCCCGAGCTTAGGAGGCTCCCTCAAATGTGGCTTCTTGCGTCTCTTCCCTCGTTTGCCTTGCCCACCACCCTTGGTGGCAAGTCCTTCGGTGTCATGTGCACCATCATGACTTCCGCGTTCTCCAACAACTTCAACCTTCTCATCGTCCATAATGAGTTGTATTGCCGAAATTGCTTTCGCCTTTGAGGACCCTTCTCGAATCAAGGGCACAACAACATGATTCTCTCCCTCAAGGAGAAACATGGTGTTGGCAGGCAGAAGGGGCATCGTCTTCCCCTTGTCCATGAAATCCATACCAAGAATTATCTTGTATGAATCTAAAGGAACAATATAGAATTTTAGACGTCCCGTCCACGTACCAATGTTAACTTTCACGTCCCGGACGACACCATGTATCTCTTGAGGAGAAGAGTTTGCCGCTTTGACCGATCCTGCACGCTTCGTACACTTAATGCCCAACCGCTCCGCTTCCTTGAAATCCAAGAAGTTATGTGCGGCTCCCGTATCAACCAAAGCTTTTGATTCCTTCCCTTCAATCTTGGCTTGCACAAACAACAACTCTTTCTTGGGTTTTGACAACTCGTCCTTAGCGATCATGGCAAAGCCACAAAGAACCCATCCTTCGCACAGGTTCCTCTTGTACAGGTTCCTCTTGTTTCCTTGATTTATTTTCCTTTATGATCATGGCCGAGAGTTTCTTCTTCATCGGACAATCTCCAACACGATGAGGGCCGGTACACAAGTAGCACTTCACCTCTTTGGACTTCCCCGCGTACTTGGAGGTACTCCAGTTCCATCCTTCTTTACCACCATTGCTCGAATTCCCCTTGCGTGGAGAGTTTAATGGTGATTATCTACTTTCTCTCAGCTCTCCATCGTCCTCCTCAAGGAATTCCCGCGATTCCTCGAGTTTTGAAGGCTCGCCCTTCTTGAACTCTATGAATGACTCCGCGGCTGCTACGGCCGCCGCAAGAGATTGCTCTCCACGTCTTTGTAACTCTTGTTGCGCTCACGGTTGAAGGCCATCCATAAAGTAGATGAGCTTATCTTCCTCCGACATATTCGAGATTTGGAAGAGCAACTCCGTAAAACTCTTCACATAATCTCAAATCGTACCCTCTTGCCTCAACTTACGAAGTTGTAACTTCGCTTCGTGTTGAGCATTTCCTGAGTAGAAATGAAACTTGAGGTCCTTCTTAAAGTCCTCCCAAGTCTCGAGAGAGAAGACACCTGTCTAGATGTCATTATAGCGACAACGCCACCACATGGTCGCCCATCGTAAAGAAAGAGCGTTGCCGTCTTGATTTTTCCCTCTTCATTCTCAATGCCCATGTGATCAAAGTATTGATCCATGTTGAAGAAGAAAGCATCAATCTCCTTCGTGTCCCGTATCCCCGAGAAGGCCTTTGGCTTGGGGACATCAATACGAGGTCCCTTTCCAAAGCTAGCAACTCCCCCATTTGCTGTGGCCGCCCGACATAGCGAAAAGTTTTCCTTCATGACCTTCAACTCCTCTTGAAGAGAAGTTACCTCGGTGCGAACATCATCAAATTGAGCTTGGAACTCCTTACGAAGTTTATCCATAAGAGAATTAAGAACACCTTGCAACTCACCTTTGAATGCGTCCTCCCGAGCATCAATGGCCTCGTTGCTTGGTATGTCTTCCTCCAATCTCTCTACCAACTTCGCCATGATCTCCTCCATGTTTAGGAGTCATGATTCGAAGGACGTTAAGGCATCCTTAGACTTTGCCTTACCCTTACGCGTATTGACATTCGCCACATTTGCCTCCTCGACAAACTCAGTCATGTTGCTTGCATCCGCCATTCCCTTCTGACTTGAACCGCGCCTTGATACCACTTCCACGAAGTAGGATCGTTGCTCTGATACCACTTGTCATGGGGTTAGATTCTCGCAACCCGTGCGGCACTCAAACTACTCCCCACCCTTCGTTTGAGCTCAGCCGAACTCGCTCGCCTTCAATGGCTAAGTAAGAACTCGTAAGAGAAATGGACACTCGGAACAAACTTTGAGAGGAAAACACTCGTTGTATTACTCTCGGGTTTATAATGAGATTGCTCTCGTGGTGGATGGATGGTTTGGAAAATGAGTCAAACATCCATTTATATACACTTCAATGGAATAATCTAGAACTCTACCTTGCCTAGAGTTTTATAGAATATTCTACCAACATCCCTACTTATTTACAACATCCTAGAGTTTTTCGGAATTCTTCGGAGTTCTCCACAACCTTGGAGAATTCCATAGGTTTTGGGCCTTGTTTGATGGGCCATTTTCATGGGCCGTATCAACATGTCACGGGCTTTACATTGGGCCAAGTTCGGCCTGTGACATGTATCTCATCTGGGGACTGAGATATTACAGCTGATAACAAATGCAGGGGAAAAACTGTAAATTTTGGGCTCCCAACCCATATAAGAGGGCAACAATAGGCATGTACCCGAGTCGAATAGTTCACAAACTATTCAAGTTCGACTCAATTAAGGTTCCATTTGACTCAACTTGAGTCCGTTAGTGGAGTCGAGGTCCTCAAGATTTTTGGGTTCAGCAGGTTTTAGAAGTTCGAGTCGTTTGGTTCAACGAGAACTCATGAACATGTTCGAATTTGATCATTAGGTTCGAGAGTACTCGACAAATTGGAGTCGTCAAATTAATGGAACCTTTAGGGTTTTGATGGATTATGAGCCATTGATTGCATTTTATTTAAAATGGCTTGTTGGCCATCGGATGTGAAATAGATGGATTCATCCAAGCCGTTCATTTCCCCAACTCTAAATGACCAGAATTAAACCCTAATTTTTCCGTAATTTTCTAATGCATGGCAAACTTACTGTCCAAATGCCAATCTTACTTCTATTTGAGTTTGACTCGCCAACAACCAATCCGGATTGATTCTTGAACGTGATCTAACAAGTTGCTAGCTCGTAATAATTTGGTTGGTGATCCTTGAACATGATCATTATGTGATCTTATTACTTATGTGTTTCTTATTTGTCGTTCAATTTTTCTTTCTTTTGAAAAAAGAAACATTTTTATTTGTTGATTAATAGGTTTCTGTAATGTTTGATTGTATTTTTATAAGATTTTATTGTGATGAGTTACATTACATTATTAGAAGGTATAAACAGCACTTGAGTTTTCGAGTGTCATAGATAGAATTATAAAAATAAAATGATTGGATTCGACTCGATTCGATATCCGATAAACTACTTGAAGAATAGTTCGAAACTCGATGAGATCGGATGATGTTCGACTCGAAAATAAAAGGTCAAATTTCGAGATTGCATTTGTTCATACCCGACTCGATTCGATTCGTATACAGCCCCAGACAATAATGTTCATTTTGGGCCGGAAGGAGTTAGCATTTGGCATGTACCAAGCATTAGCAAAGATATCCTATCGTAGTTTTACGCCTATAAACAAAACAAGGTATTTTGGTCAAATAAATATAATAAATTCAATGCATATTAATAATCGTGACAAATTTCATAAAGATGATCGCCAATAGTCATGCTATATAGTACGTATCAATCCAACAAATAAACCTCTGTCATAATATAATGAGTTGGTCCCTGTTTCAACCTCATAGTCAAATCACATACAAATCTTCTCATATTAGAAGCAAATGTATGGACCAACCTTACCTTTATACTACACAAACGGCTTTGATTTCCCTTTAGATAATAGGTGCATATATGTAGACGAATCTTTGTTCGCTTTGCCAGTCGTTTGCATCTCCAACACTTCTGGAATCAAATGAGCCCCCAATTATTGATATTTTAGGTGGTCTCCTAAAACACATAGTTGGATTCATATAGTATAGATTTGTGTTTGTAAATATCAATAAGTCGCAAATGAAATGAACTTTCGGATACGAAACTTGAAGCTGACATAGAGAATCATACTGGTTTTACTTGTATATTTGAGATGAATAGCATTTGCATACTGAAATAAGTTGAGTCATAGAAGATTCTTTCGATTCTTTTGATAAATCAAGCACTCCATTTCTACCTTAATACGAAAGAATCTAATTGGTCAGTTCTAAATTGTCTTGTACTCATCTATAATATTCAACGTGAATATAACAAGATGATTCTGTTGGACCTCATGTATTTTGATGATAACAATTAGTAATGGACCGATATTGTTTTGAGTTTTAATATATAGGTGCACAACTTTAGGTTTGAAGCTTGATGTATCTCATATAATTTTGGATGAAGCAAATGATGAACTTGATAATCATTTGATCATACAAAGGAGATGATCAAAGACTCTTTGATCATAGTCTTGATGGATGAAGTGGAGATCTTGGATCCAGTCAAAATCTCAAGTGTTCGTGAAGAAGCTCAAGTTCTAAATATAAGAGCTACCAAATGCAAATTGAAGATAAGTTGTTTAGTGGTTTGTAAAGTGTCCGTAGGCATCGTCCTCTTGTTTAATCAGTCGAAATAATGAACACTTACGATCTATTGAATTACCAAAGGGAAAAATATCTTTGAAAGAGTCGATCCTTACGAAGAATCGTTTCTTATGTCGGTAACAGATTCTATTACAAATCCCTAATTTTTTGGATCTCGTTTTTAAAAAGATTTTTATCATATATTTTAATGATTTTAGTTAAGAAAAAAAATACTTTTAAAACATAATTAAGTGGAGATATGGATTGATTGACTACTCCCTAAATCTTAGGAGAATATGAAAAAAGATTTTAATCAGATTATTTTCTATTTTTTCCATGTTCTTCCACCTCTCCACTCTCTGTTATTCAATGAGTATTATTCAAGAAATTTTTTTTTTTTTTTTTTGGAGGAGTACGAATCACAAAAAGTTTTATAGGAAAAAAGTTTCAAGGGTTTTCAAGGTGAAAAATTTTAGAACATACATGTGGTGATTCGTAAGTTTGGATTTCATGTTTTGGATGAAGATCTAAAATATATTCAAATATTTAATGCTCATGCTTTAACTCATTCAATAAGGTATCAAGCTGCATGTTTTGTTGAGTCAATTTATTATCAAGTTGTTTTTCAACCATTCGTGGAGTGTTGTGTTGCGTGAGATCCATGGACGTAGTCTAGAGGGGGTCTATATAGGTCGTACAGAGATTAAGGTGTGTTTGTAATTGTTCTTTTCCTACTCTAGGGGTAGATATAGGATAAACGGATTTGTAGGTGTCCTAGAGTTAGGAACTACAGGTGAAGTCTTGCAGTGTGTGATTTATGAGCAAGAGAGCAAATGTGTACTAGAAAAGTGGTTTTACATATGCTATTGTTGTGTGTGAAGAGTGGGTGTAATTCCCTGGGCAAATTGGGGACGAAGCACTATAAATCTAGTGTCACTTATAATTTTGTATATCTGTATTGTTTGTTATCTGATTGATCATGAAAAAGATTATATGAAAAACTAAAACTGAAAATTACAAGAATCGTCTCTTAACAAAGAATCATCTCCATATAAGGAAACTGCTCTTAGTGCAACATCACCTTTAGTACATCACTTTATAAGAACTCGAAAAAGCTTAAATCCTTAATTCACCCCATCCCTCTTGAATATTTCTTGTGACTGAGAACTAACAGATTTCAACGAGTATATGACAATTACATGTTACAATGCAATAATAATAAATATATTGTAGAATAAATACTTTCACCGATTGAACTGATTCATCAATATACTCGATTTGATTTTGTCGGATGATAAACGTCAAAATTAGCAAAGTAATTAAACTATTTAAAGAGAGAATATATAGTGAGAAAGAGAGGTTTTCTTCTTTTAGAAATATGTATATAACACCTTACAAATGAGCTCTATTTATAGGATTCAAGATGATTAATCAACACCTAATTTTCTCACTTAATTAAGATGATTAGGTCTAATTAATAGTTAATTATGTAATTCCCTTTAATAGCCTAAAAAATAGATGAGATCTAAAGAAAAATATCCAGGCTTGGGTGTAAATACATCATTTTTAAAGGGCAATTAATATTGAATAATGACAACACTCCTCCTTGATGTATTTATCACCTATTAAGATTGTCTCGTTAAAATTTTCTCAGGAAAAACCCAGTGGGGAAAAAATATTTGAGAACAAAAAAATAGTACAATCTCCCACTCAAACAAAACTCCCTTAAACACTGGAATTTTGTTCAACCTCATTCTATATTATGCCTCACCTTCACAAATGTTGCTCTTGGTAATGCTTTTGTGAATAAATTTGTTATCACTTGAGCAAATTTTTTGTACATTGATAACCCAATCCTTCTAAAGATCATGTTATCAGAAGAATTTTGGTGATTTATGCTTTGTTTTGTCGCCTTTGATGTATCCTCCTCTGAGTTGTGCAACACAAGATGCATTATCGTCATATAAGATTATAGGCTTTCCACCAACTGAAGTCATCCCACAGAATCTTATATATGTTGTATCTTGGATCTCAGTAACATACATTCTCAACTAGTCTCGTGTATTGCAATAAGCTCAGACTGATTGGAAGATATTATTGTAAGATTCTGCTTCACCGATCTCCATGATACTGTGGTATCTCCAAAAATAAACACATAATCTATTTGTGATCTTGCTTTATATGGATATGAGAAGTATCGAACATCTGTAAATCCAACTAGCGTGGATTTCAGTCCTCCTAAATAAAGTATCCCCATATCAACACTTTCATGAAGTTATCGCATGATATCCTTGATTCCATTCTATTGTCTTCTTATCGGAGACAAACTATGCCTTGCTAGTCAGTTAACCGTAAAAGTAATCCTCGGCCTTGTGCAATTAGTAAGATACATAAGCGCACCAATTGCACTTAAATAAGGAACTTCAGGTCCTTAGATGTCTTCTCCCTCTTCTGAAGGTCGAAACTCGTCTTTCTTGATATCTAACAATCATTAAAGATGTCAAGGGATGTGTTTTATCCATATAAAACCGAGAAAGGACCTTCTCAATATATAGCGATTGATGGATAAAAATTCTACTTGCTAAGTGTTCAACTTGTATGCCCAAGAAAAATTTAGTCTTGCTATGATCTTTCATTTCAAATTCACTTTTTAGGAGTGAGGCTGTATTTGTGAGATATTGTGGACTACCTATAAGTTTGAGATAGTCCACATACACAACGATGATAAGAAAACCATCTTTTGATTTCTTTATAAAGACACATGGACATACATCATTATTCTTGTATCCCTATTTAATTAAATACTCACTGAGAATCTTTATATTTTGGTCAATCCTTCCTTTGTTTACATTCTTGAACAATTTTGGGTTCATGAGACATATCAGTTCCTGATGTAATAGCATATGCAAATATGTCATCAACAGTGACATCTTCTCGATTACATACTTGATTTATATGTATATAATTGATCGAAATTTCTTTATTTTTAGGTTATGTAATCTCATCAATGACATTATTCACTTCAGGGGATAATTTTTTCTGTGAGATTTCTATCAAAACCCACATAAAATTTCAAATCTTCTTTGTGGATCCATGATATGTTGTGGTGATGCATTAAGAACATATACAGCACACCAAAATTTTTTTTATGTATATATAAACACCTTACAAAGCTTTATTTAAAAAAATCAATATAATTAATTAATAATTAATTTTATTATTTAAATATGGTGATTAGATTTAATTAATATTTAATTAATTAAATCCCTTTAATAGTCATAAAAATAGGTAAGATCTAAATAAAAATATCTAAATTTAGATATAAATATATCATTTTTAAAAATAATTATAATTGAATAATTACAACAAGATGATAGTACCGCAGGATTATTTGAGATAACCCCATAACTTCTTCTGTGTTATTTGTTTCATTATAATGCTCGGCAAAATTAGAGATAGTAACAAGAGTTTAGTAAAACCAAAAATCAAACAGTACAAGTGTTCAATTTAGTAGTGGCACACAGCTTTCTACCCCTAAAAAAGCCCAAGGCTATACGTATGTAAATCTAAGTTCAGATCTCCACATCTGTAAATGACAAAAAGTCCGGTTAGGCTATGGCTTTTCCACCTGACGCCTAACTTTGAACTGTACATCATCAACTATCTTTGATCGTCGTCGCTTCTCCTACTCCCTCCTTCCCGTTCGTCGTCCCATTATCCGGCAACACCACGATGCTGCCATTGGTAAGAGCCATTTCTGTAGCGGCCACATCCCCTGCTTCCCGGAACTTCTTGTATATATCGCTTTGGTAGAACCTCTTAGTCCTCGCCACCAGGATTAGCGACACGAATGCCCCGAACACTGTGGCTACTGTCATTATGATGAATGCCATCTTAAAGCAGGCGACGCCGGAGCAAGTCAGCTCCTCGTGGGCCTTCCTTATGAGGCCAAGTGCAGCCATCTGCTTTCGGGCCTCTTTGTCATATAGGTGGCCCGTGACTCGTACATTGAGTATGTACCCGCCAATCGGGCTGGCTACCGACCCGAAGTTGTAGAGCGTGGAATAGTACTTGAGCCCAAAGATCTCGGATATGATGGCGAATAGGAGCGGCCATTGGGCCCCGAAGCAAAACCCGATGACCACCGAGGCCACATATAGCCCGTTGGGTACCCCGAACGCAATCAACAGGTGGCCCACACAGGATAACAAGAGAATCAGAGTGAGCATGAGTGTTCTAGGAATCTTGTACCTAACAAGAAAGTACTCCGAGGCAAAGCCCGCCACGACCCGCCCGAGGTAATTCCATATGCTGACCAGAGAAACAAAGGTACTGATGCTAGCCGTCGGGTACCCGAGCGAGGTCCCGATCTGGCCCAAGTTATCAATCGCTGTCAATGTGCTCCCCACACCGCAGATTGTGGTCACAAACAAAGTGATCATATCTATGCTGAAGAGTGCCTGTAAAATCGTGTAATCCTCGCCTCGGTTCGGTGGCCGGAATATGTTCTCGAAGCAAGAAGTCTCCTTCTTCTCGGCCACGGACAAATCATCCGATGGCGATGGCCCCCTGGACCGGGGAGCTTCAGTGACAACTTTCACTTCCGTGATGGTCATAACTTTCTCCTCTAATTTCATCTTGAACAACTTCAACTCTTCCTTGAATACCGTCACCAGTGGCAAAAACAACAGAACAAGAACCGCCACGGCGCTCCCTATATATTCCGGCTGCGTGAACACCATCCGTTTTTGGATAATGATCATGATCATGAGGAAGCCCGCAAGCCCGAGCGACATATACAGCATTTCGTAGAACACTTTCAGCTCGTTCGTCTGTCGGACAACCTTCATGAAACGAATAGTCCTCAGAAACACGATGGAGATCGCGGCCGGCAGCCATCCTATTAGGAGGATGAGAGCCTTGGATTTGTTGTCATAGAAGGCATGGTAGAATTGTGTCAATATCGCTGAGCTGAGCCCGACGAAACCCTTCAACAGGCCCAACACCGACCCGCGACTCTCCGGGAAGTTTTTCACACAGGTGACAAGCGCGCCTGTATTGGCGAATGCTTGCGAGTTTGCGCCTATGCATATGTAGAGACACATCTGCCATAACGCAGGCCGGGCTATTTTGCCCGTTACGGCCAGCCAGATCATGAAGTACCCGAAGAAGTTCAGAACCGCGCCCATGGTTAAGACGACCCACGGGGGGCTGACCTCCATGATCAAGCCCGATAAGACCCCGACGTTTCCGCCGAGATCCTTGAAGAAACTTAACAGGTTCAAGGTGGTTTGATCATATCCAAGTGACGACTTAATATCATTCGAGTAGAGCCCGAACATATACGTCGCTCCTGCCATGGACATGATCAGCAGCGTCGCGAAGACCATGAACCATCGGCCCGTAAACACCTGGAGCGCGAAGCCCATCGGGCCCGACCCGCCGGCGCCTCCGGCCAAGGCCATGGATGGGATAGAGTTAGATAATTTAGTGTTGGTTAATTTTTGTGTGTGTATGTATGTGTGGAGAAAGGAAGTGGTATGAGGCACAAGTTTCTGTAAAATGATATGAATGTGTCAATTTATAGAGGAGAAAATGTGATGAAAATGAGAAGTCAGGATGAAATCATACAAGCCAAAAAGTAATGGACTGACACAATGAGAAAATAATGTGGGAATCGGACGCTTTGAATTGAGGTTGTAATTTATGACTCTAGAGTTGAATTTACCTGGCATCGTACAGACAAAGTTCTAACACTGAAAAAAGACGTGTATTGTATGAGGGGTTGATGGTGACTTGACTTGTACCTAAGAGGTAAAATTAAGTTGTTTTCCGTAAATAGTTGGACGTCATCAATTTAGAAAACGCAATCACGCATTCTCGTGTGACCATTCGGGGAGATGGGTTGCCGGCTGTAATTGAGCAACAATATTTATGCCGTATTGAATCACCACCGCAAGATCTCTTCAAAACAGGGGAAAAATTCTGCATACTTTTTTTTTAATGTTGTTTTTTCTCTCACTATTGGATCAGTTGTGCTGTAGAACAGCTACAACTGATCCAATAGTATGATCAATGTATAAGACGGGCGCCTCTTCGAAGCAATGCCCAACTTATTGTCTCACTCGAATATGAAATGTACATTGAGGTATAAACTATACAATAAATTATGTCGAGAAATCAAGCCCAAAAATATATATCTAACACTTCGTTTCACACGAAAATCACTGGGCATAAAGTGTGATAACAAATCCGCTTACTCAACCCAAACAAAATCCACATAATAAATCCAAGTGACATGACCTACTCTGATATCATATTGAGAATTCAGATCTATCAAAAATTTACGTTAGTACACTTAAGAATATATATCAAACATAAATTAATGATAAAAGATACATAAATATATATCGAATAACATAAGATAAATCTCTAAGGTGCGTTTTTGAGTTTTAGTTACGAATGAAAGGAAAGGATACGACCATATGTAAATATCTCTCCTTCGGAAATGTTGTCAATGAGTTTTTTTTATGGAGGTAATAAGAAGGATGGTTGGAGTTATTCTTTAAATAATACTAATCCTTGAAAAATGGGCGGATAGGTTCGAAGGCTAATTAACAGTATTTTTTTAATCAAACAAACTAAAGATACTACTATTTATAGATTATCTATTATATATTACTTTCATAAATTCCTTAAAATTAAATAATTTGTTTTCCTTTACTCTCAACTCACAAACGTTATTATTGATCTCCCCTCCTTTCCCTTCCATCCTTAAAACTCATAAGCAAACCCTAAGTTTTAAAAGATATCAAAACGTTTGACATTCAACAAGGTAGGTTTAACAAAACACGATAGTTGCCGAAACAAAATCCAAACTTCCACAAAATATGGAAGACTTTCACATGTTGAATCTCAATACGGTCAACTTGTAACTTAGTTTCTCCATAGGTAGATTTGTACCATTCGCTATAGAGATAGGAAAATGAACAAGAGTCTATAATTTTGTTCAAACTGCTTGAAGAAATGATAGCAAAAACACTAGTACCAATAGAATCTTAGTCATTGATGCTTCAAAGTTCTGGGCTTGAGCCTAACTATAAAACGAGCAATTAAAGATCAACTATTCTCTTTATCAGAAAAAAATAAATAAAAGTACAAAGATCTATTATTCTATAAAAGAGGTAGATGACTTCAAACACAAAAGAGGCACAACGAGAATGAATTCAAACACAACAAGGATTCGAAATGGGGAAAACTTCTCTAGGGCTCCTTGCTATTTGAAATTAAAAATAACAATCTCCAAAAACTGAGTGACGGTAGATGTCTTCTAATAAGCTTAAATAGTCACCTAAAACCCTTGAACGTAAAATTGCAAAAATGCCATTTAATACTATATATTGGAAACACATTAAAATCTCTAAAAATCCATCTAAACAATATCAAAGATGACCGATTTTTAATCGTCTCATTGTTTCGTCTGAACCTGTCAAGTTTCGTCGCAATACAAAATAGTGGTGTTAGATTTCTAAAAACCCAAATAGTAACATGCGCCGCGTGTCGTCTTCCATCAATTCTACTTGACGAAACATCTAAAGCAATGATCAAAACGGCTCTACCACCAGCCTTGTTCTTTGAGACACTCTGAATGATTAGGGAGGAGAATCCACCGACAAAGAGGAAGGTCATCTGACGCTAATAAAAGAAGGCGCAATTGAGTCTGATTCCAAACTATACTGAAGTTGGTTCATGACTAACCTTTTTCTTGGGCGACTGCAATGATCATCTCCGTAAGATGAAATGCTGAACAAGTAACTCGAGCGGACATAATTAGGATCGCCACCAACAGGCTCGATCGGCACTATGAGAAGGTGCACCCTAACATAACATCAATTGCAAATACTAATCCTTCCATTTCGAATTACAGTTTGAAAACAGATTTGTGGAGACCAAGTTTGACCGAGATAACGAAAAGATCAAATATTATTTTTAAAAAAATTATCGTAAAATATTAATGATAATTTAAGTTATGTATTTTAATAAGACGCTAGTGATATAATAAAATTATATCATTAACACGATAAGAAAAACTTATCAAAATACATATTAAATAATATAATGATAAAAATATTATATTTAATATAAAACCATAATAGTATTTGATATCCTGATATCTAAACTTGTGTCGGTGCACGATTGCAGCCTCCCTGGAGTGCGACTTGGTAGCTAGGCACGCAAAGTTGGGCGCTGTCATCAAGACTTGCATGATTAAACTCAGAATCCGTGCCTCATTCCTATGGTCTAATTTGAAATCATTGTTTTCTTTCCATGTTAATTACTTGATCGATCTCGGAAGAATTACTATAACACATACAAAATTAAAATATTTTAATTAAATTATAATATTATTATATTTTAAATTTTTGTTTTTATAAAAATATCAAAACATATTTATTATTTTATATCATATTAATTCATTCAATTATTTGTTTTCAACTTATCCTATTCACACAAGTCAAAAATCCAATTAGTCCTTGCAACAAAAAATAACATATAAATTATCGTGATAAATCAATCGATTATAATTCGTTTGAGATAAAAGAAATAAAACAATCCTAATATAATATTTATTTTCGATTTTCATACGTAATTTCTAGGACGACCTGAGCTCTTAATAAAGTCAACAAGGTTTCATGATGAGAAAATTTCCAAGTACAAGCGTGAATGCCAAAGTTAGGCTTTATTTGGCACATGATATGTGAGGATTTATGATTTGTTGAGGTTTTTGATAGAGTTGTGTTTTTGGCATCGGCATCTTTCATGGTTGCAGTCGGTAAGCAAAATTGGGACATCTGGGCACACTTTGCATGAGTGGACCAATAGGTTTGCAATGAGTATGGAATGATCAGCCGATAACTTATGTAGCGTTGTCATGTAAAGGCCCGCCCTGCCCGACCCGTCAAAAGTATGGAAGCGGTCAGTAAGGAAAAGGGCATAATGACCTTTTTCCCTATTTTTTTTGTTTTTCTGGAATATCAAAATCATTAACGGTTTTTTCATAATCGTTTTAACGGTTTTTATAACTGACAATAGTTCTAATAGCATGTAAATTTATAGAATCAATATATCTCAGTCATTCAAAACCGTCAACGATTTTAGAAAACCGACTACGTTTTTTCACTAAACTGGCAGCGTTCGTCATGGTTTTGCCTTTTGAAGAATGAAATTTTTTTACCTTTTTGAAGTGATAAACTTATCAGTCTTAATAAATATATGTTTTCAACAATATAACAATATTTGAATTGCTACGTTTGTTCCAAGGTTTCATATATAACAAAGTGTTCAAGTGCCATGAACATAACAACATATTGATATGACTTATGAATTACATACTAAACATTTCAACATGAGAAATTGACAATGTAAAAATCATAAAAACAACAACATTGTTCCAAATATAAAGATACATATTCCAAAGATGAAATATCAAACTTTTAAGAAGTATAAAAAACATTACAAAGTCGAAAACAACTAAACAACTACATATCCATGCCGTCATCATCATCATCACCCATGGCTGATGGAGGAGGAATTCCCATTTGTAGTTCTAACTGGTTAAGATAATATGTGATCTCATCGTGACGGTGATCTTCTATCTCCCATCTTGCAGTCACTTGATCCTAGAAGGCGTCCACCGACTTTTGAAGTGCATCATAATTCCGCTCCAACCTTTCGTATTTGTCGATTAAAAAATCCATTAAGTGGTTCAGTGAACTGAAATGAGGGCAATGATCACAAACATCATCTTCATCTTCATCGTCTCATTCTTCTTCTTCTTCTTCTTCTTCTTCCACTTCTTCTTATGCACTAGATATTGCTTGAGAAGACTTCAACCTAGCATGGATGCTTTTGAGATCATAATAACATGACCTTTTCGAATCATTCACTGCTTCTTCGTCACATTCCTCGGACAGATGAGCTCCCATATACTGGTTTTCGGATTAAAAACACACTTAAGGGTAACAAAATGAGCCGGAGACCCCAAAATCTTGAAACTGTTTTCTACCTTCTTCTACTTACTCAACTCAAAACTATGATATTCAAAAATTTGGGAAATATAATTCCCAAATACAAGAGCCTTTCCAGGATCTTTCGCACACTTGTCCATTTGATAAAGAAGAAGGAAAGGAAGATTAATCAACCATTTCTTAACCAACGCATACTTGAGTAAAATCTCATTACGTGTTGGATTATCCATCCT
Source organism: Drosera capensis (assembly GCA_001925005.1). Classification (NCBI taxonomy): domain Eukaryota; kingdom Viridiplantae; phylum Streptophyta; class Magnoliopsida; order Caryophyllales; family Droseraceae; genus Drosera; species Drosera capensis. The sequence goes on along the minus strand of LIEC01010290.1, from coordinate 71,634 downwards.
CCCGGTTTTTTCTTCAATCACCGACCTACTATAAGATGCAATATCCTCATTTCGAGATCTAATTCATTAGCATAAAAGCCATAGGGATTTGTTCAACAATGTCTCACAAGCCTTCCTACCACTAAACCCTTCAACTATTTCTCAACAATTTTGTTAGTCTCCGATATTTCTTCAAAATTGATCCCCAAAACTTGACCAATAATCTCTGGATTGAGCACAATGGTTTTACCCTTAACCCATGACCTATAATGATAAATTCTCTTCGGGATAGACTCGAAGTGAGCATAAAACAATCATACCATCTCCGAATAGCATCTAATTGTCCTATTGGTTACCAAATCTTTCCATCCTTGAGCTTCAAATCAATTACTAAACCTTGGAAAGTTGTTTTGCTCAAGGCAAGATCAATCACATTGTCATAAGTAAGTTCCTTCTTCAATTATTCATTATACATTCCCTCATAATGATTGGAAAGAAACTCAAGAGTGACACTATATTGATTACCTCCCATAGGATTTATTTGCATGGGTCTCGGGATGTCGACATTCATCGCGTTCTCCCTTTCCCATCTCTTTGGCCACCGATCTTCAACTTCTCCATCCCCACATCTTTCGTCGACCTTCATTTTCTCTTTCCCGCCTCTTTGGCCAATTGTTTCCCCTTTCCCTTGTTAGCATTAGTCGCCCTAGAAAGATTGCGATGGGGTGGAGCACGTCGGGCTCTGGAGGACATGTTATCCTCGATACATAGAATGCATCGTACTCATCATTCGACCCATTGTCATTACCGGGCTGTCTTCGTTCTCATCTATTTCATCTAATATTTGTTTTACCGCTTGTAACTTTATTAGGGGATTCACAGCACATGCAATGGAAAACCATAAAGGGATATCCTTATAGTACTTGAGGAATTTAGCCTCCATTTTCACAATGACATAGGTAAAAGGTCCTAGATATATGTACACAGTTAACAATCTAGCTATATTAAGTAATTTGGGAAGAACAAGATGAGAAGTAGGATAGTAAACACCCGTTAATTTTATCGTTGTTTCGTAGAAGATCTCCAACAAGTTGCACAAACATTGCGTAATATACCATAATTGAGTTGAAGGCTTCCCTTTCGAAAATTTTGAGATGACCAAATGGTTGTAGACCTCCTTGTATTGCACCATCCTCTTCAACATCAAGTATGTTGAGTTCCAACGATAGCAAACATCAAAACATCACGGATACACTGCACATAGTGTCCAATAATTTCATCTTTGAGGTCATCTTTAACTATAAGGTTTATTACATGACAACAACACCTAGCATGGAGTAACATACCATCACACATAGGATGCAAAGCGGTTTTAAACATTTGAACCTTTCCATCATTGTTTGAAGTATTATCAAAAGATATATTTAAGGTCTTGTCAAACAACTTAAACTCACGTAGAGTGATCAAAATCAAATTATAAATTTCATCGCTACTATGAGGATAAGGAAATAATCTAAAAAAAATGATACGTTTTTATAAGTATCTATCGTGAACCCAAAGAACGGTCAAACATAAATAAGGAACTTGAAAACTAGTGGTCCAAATATTGGAGGTAATATAAACTTTTCCATCATAAGCGGAAAATATTTGTATCGATTGTTTCCTTTCATCAAGGTAAAGCTTTAACGCATCCGATCTAATGGTGCTTCTATGGTTTCTTTAATAACTAGGTTGTAATACATTTTGAACATACCTAGTAAATTTAAGATTATCCGCAAAATTTCAAGGTAGTTCATTATAGACTATGAATTCGGCCAACATTTCACATTGGCGGGCGTGATTATATGTCAACAATCCGCCCGTATTATTCAACTAGGGATATTGCCTCTTTCACAAGACAAATTTTTCCATGCCTTAACAAATGTGAAGTACTTTTACCCATTAAGAAGATATTAACAAATATTTTACACTTAAATCCGGTCATCTTCCTATTTCCTCCAATGACCTTGTCTCAATGAAGAAGCAGGGGATGCAATATTTGATTGGCCCTCTTCGGATTGAGGAGTCCCTTCGCCTTGCGGAACAATGTCGGGAACGTTGAATTACCTCCCGACATCATCATGCGTAAGAAATATATCATCATTATCAACATTGTACACATTTTGATTTTGGGATGAGTGAGCCATTATGATTAATGACTTATAAAAAATGAGAAGTAAAAAGAGAGTTTCAGAGGATTGAAAAGTTTGATTGCAAGAAAAAATATGAAAGATTTTGTGAATATACGGGATCCTAATTGTTGCTTTTATAGGCAATCTTTAAAAAATGAGTTAGACAAAAAATCTCTCAAAAAAGTATCGTTTTATGACCGTTGGTAGGGTATTTTTGTCCAATTTTTTGAAAAGTAGTCGTTGTGAAAATATTATTAAAAAATTAAACCGTCATCGGTTTCAAAAACCATCAACCGTTTTTTAAGAACAAGCAACGGTTGTCAAGAACAGTCCACGATTTTTAAAAGGACAGAAATCCATATCTTAAAACTGTCATCGGTTTTCAAAATTATCGACGGTTTTTAGGGTTAAGGGTTTTTGTCTTTTAAAAACCGTTTATGTATTCTAAATTTTAGTTAAGTTTTTCTAAAAATCGTTGACGATTTTCAATAATCGTTTCCGGTTATGAAAACATGAGGCATATATTATGGATTCCACCAAAACTGTTGTCGTTTTACTTCAAAATCGTTAATAGTTTTTTGAAAATAGTCACCGGAATTGATAAATCGCGAACGGTTTTAATGAAAAACTTAATGGTCATTTTTTTTCAAAAACACAATCCCAAACCCATGTTTTTGACATCTCTAATCTTATGTTCATAAGTATTTTGATATTTAATTCCTTACGTGTCAATAAGAACTTGTGAAAATGAAACCGTGGATATCTTCATCATACGTTAATCATCTTACAGCGGTGTAGGGAGCTAAGTTAGGGTCGTCCTAATCAAATGAAATAAGATACTAAATTCACAAATAAGCTTTGATTTTATTTGTCTCGAAATATAAACAACATTTATCTAAGATGATAACTTTTATAATAACATTTGTCTAAGTATCAAAACGAAAATTATCTTTTATAATATATTCCATTAACTTCTCCCCATGATTAAAAAAACTCTACCAACACTAAAATAAATAAAATATAATAAATTATAAATAGTGTCACTTTGAAACTTATTTATTGAAAGGTGACACCTAAGTTATCAATTGCTACTTTTCTTTTTCTTTTTTTAAAATAAGATTCCGATTATGTCTTTATAACAATCACTTCATTCCTTTACAAGTTATCGTCTCATCCCATTCATATCATATATATCCTTTCCATTTGGATTTCAATATGGGATTAAATTAATTAATTAATTAAACCCTTCTCCATCTTCTTCATCGATGCTCACCTCTCACTTTTTTTTTCAATGATTCAGCCGCTCTTACACAGATCCTATTTTGCATCAAAAAATTTTCCCCAAATTTCGGCTAAAAAATTCACCACACGTGAGTGAGGAATCCATCGCACAATCATTGCATAAAAAATTCATCCTGTATTGCTCTGACAATTCATCACGCACAATCAATCCATTGTACGAGTTTGATTGAGGCAAAGAGGAGGAGGAGGAGGAGCGTGAGGCGTCGAGGAGGAGTGTGAGGAGTGAACAGTTTGGCGCATTATTTGAGGGCATTGTCTGTGCAAATCAACACGCATTGTGAGAAGATGCACTATTCTAATAGACAAAATCCACTAAAAAAAAATAGTGTATTAACGACTGAATCATGTGTATCAATCGCTAATTTTGCGAAAGATTTTCAGAATCTGTCGTAAAATTTTTTTGCAACCGAAACCTATATGCATTCGCAATGTAACGACGGAAATGCACGGTTAGTCGCTAAAGAGTGATGGCAAAAGTTTTTCTGTTGCAAAATGTTTCTTATCGTGGTCAGCTGCGCCTTCCCCTTTTTCATTTTTCACCTTTTTTCTTCATCAAAACTCTCCGCCTTTCACAACCCATCTCCAGCACCCATCTTCGACCATCATCCAGACCGCTCCTCTCCACAACAATCACCTCTCCGCCCACCCCTCACCCCTTCTCCTTCTCCCTTTCTCCTCATCTTCTTCTCCTTTTCTCCCCATCTTATTCTCCACTGTCGGCCCTCGACCCCATCTCGGACGCCGCCACCTGCAACCAATAGCCATTGCGGATGCCGTCCCCTGCCACCAAGCCGCCAACAGCAGCCGTTTCCATCCACCATCGGAAGCCACCATCGAAAGCCACCAAGTATAAAAGTTGAAAACCCTATGTTTTAATTGATTTGATTTTAGTTTCAATTTGTTTGTGATTATTGTTATTTGGAGGATTGAGTTGGAATTATTGGGTGTTGGAGGTCGATTTGATGATTCTTGGTTGGTTTGAAAGAATAGAGAGCGTATCTTGATTTGGGGAAGTAGTTTGGATGTGGTTTGCTAGTTAAAAAGGTTAATTGGTTGATGAATGCTGGTTTGATGATCGGGTTGAATAGTCATTGAAGGGGTTTTATGATAGGTTTTGATGATTGTGTTGCTTGAATGGGTACTTGGGTTGAATATTGATGTATGATTCTTTTAGCTCGGATGTTATTGTATGGTGATTTTTTAAGTTTTGATTTTCTTTAGCTAGGTAGAACTTGTTTGGGCCAAAATAAAAAATTTGGTTAGATGGATAGAATTTGTTTGGATTTTTTTAGCTAGATAGAATTTGTATAAAATAATCCCTATACATGTGTTGTAAATAGATAGAGCTTGTTTGGGCCAAAATAAAAATTTTGGTTAGATAGAAAGAACTTGTTTGGAATTAATTTAGCTAGATAGAATTTGTATAACATAATCTCTATACATGTGTTGTCACTAGATAGAACTTGTTTGGGCCAAAATGAAAATTTAGGGGAATGTGCGACCTATGTGCAATCTATTTGACATGGATCTATGCATAATGTATTTTGACATGGTACTTGTTTTAATGGACCGAAAGATGGAATTGGATTTGTCATGGTGTTATAAAGATCATGAATATATGAACAACTTGTCGATGGGTTTTTGAACACGTGTTTGTCAGAAGCGTCAAAATGTTTATGAACTTCTACCTTGAGAATCAGATTTTCAATTATCTCGAATACTTGATGTGCCCGTATGTCAAGTGTCATAATAGGATATATCAAACAACGGATGAAGCCATAGTGCAATTATATGAACAAGGTTTTGTGTCCAACTATTGGGATGGATGCAACATGGCAAGGTTAAGCAAGACGAAGCCTCAAGAACGATATGCTCAAATCCGTATGAGAATTTGGATGTGGATAGGTTTGGGCCTGGTTATTTCAATGGTGTAGATCGTGAGACGATGGATGCTTTTGATGATAGTTCGTGCCTGCTTTCAAGCTTTTCTTTGATAAGTTGAATGTTATTATGGAGGCTTTGTATCCTGGTTTCAGAGTGTCCCACTTGGAGATTGCTTTCAGATTTTTGAACATCTAATGTGAGTATAACATACCGCACATGGCCATTGATGCCATTACGGCGTTGTTGATAGACATTTTTTCGGAAGACAATGTGATGACAAATATATTGTACTCAACTAACCCTTTGATGAAAGGCATCTGTCTTCCTGTTTAGAAGATATACGAATGTCCTAATGGTTGCATGTTGTTCTAGAAGAATGTTGAGAACTTGGGATGTGTTCCAACTGTGGGGCATGATGGTACAAGGATAATCTTCAAGGCAAGAAACACATGGCTCATAAGGTGTTGTGGCATTTCTCCCCCACCTCGAGGTTGCAGCATTTGTATTTAACCAAGAGCACAGCTGAGGTGATATCTTGGCATGCCACTAATCCAAGCTTTGAGAACGTGATGTCGCTTCCCTCAGATAGTGAAGCTTGGAAGCATTTGGAGAAGGAGTTTCCTTAGTTCTCCGTTGAACCTCGGAACATTCGTTTGGGTCTTTGCATTGATGGGTTTGCTCGTTTCGAAAAGTCCAGGGTTAAGTACTCATGCTGGCCTGTGATGTTGCCTCTGTATAATCTTCCACTGGGACTATGCATGAAGACTCTATACATTATGTTTTTAATGATCAATCTAGGGCCGAAGAATCTGAAGGAGAACCTGGATGTTTACTTGCAGCCCTTGATCGATTATCTGACTCGCCTGTGGAAGTTTGGTGAGCCCATTTATGATGTTTCCATGAGATAGACCTTTCAGACGAGGGCAACATTGTTATGGACTGTAGTGATTTTCTGGCATATGGAATGCTTTCTGGATGGAGCATGGTTGGAAGATTGACATGTCCTTATTATATGAAGCATGCCAAGTCCTTCACTTTAAAAAATGGTAGAAAGCAGAGATGGTTTAACTGTCATCGTTAATTTTTGTCTCATTGACATCCGTTTCGCACCAATAGAAGTGAGTTCTCGAATAATAGGGTTGATTATGATGATTAAATCCCTATGTATGACGGTGATAAGATGCGTGTTCGTGTGTTCTCTTTTGATCTCGATTACTATCATGTCACTCACAATTGTCATATTGGCATAACTTGCTAATTATGCATAATCTTGATGTTATGCATGTTGAGATGAATGTGTTTGACAATTTGTTTGACACTATCATGGATGTGAAGAAAAAGATCAAAGACACACGATGACGGCTAGAAAAGATTTCAAATTGTATTGCAAGCGTCCGAAGTTGGTGTTAAGAAGATTGAAAAATAGGCAAGGCATCAAGGAAACGTTTATGCCTAAGGCTCCTTATGTGTTAAAGAAGAAGACACAAAGGTTATTGTATGAATGGATCAGAATGCTAAAGTTTTTTTTTATGGATATGCATCTATTTTGAGACATTATCTTTGCAACAAGGAATGATGTTTGAATGGACTGAGAAGGCATGATTGTCATGTTTTCATAAAAAGGCTTTTTTCAGTAGCTTTTAAGGAATTATTTCAGCCTCATGTGTGGAATGCCTTCATCGAGTTGAGCTTATTCTTCAGAGATCTATGTTTTAATAGTATATGTCGTGAGGATATGGAGAGATTGAAGATGCAGATCCCAGAGATTCTATGCAAGTTGGAGTGGTTATTTCCTCCAATTTTTTTCAATTCTATTAAGCATTTGTCTTTGCATCTTCCACATGAGGCAAAAATTACTGGATCTATGCATTATAGGTGTATGTATCCTTTCCAGAGGTATATCTTATGCATTATAAAATAATTTTTCCTCTATTAGAGGTCTTTTGAACTAATGGTATTTTAAGGGTTTCAAATTATGAATGATATCACTTTTCAGGTTTCTCTTTCACTTGACAGGTAAAATTGATAACAAGGCACATGTCGAGGGCTCCATTTGTGAGGCATATTTTATGGAGGAGCAGAATAATTTTTGCCAAACATTATTTTGAAAAAAAGATGAACAAAAAGGCTCGTAACCGTGGCGCTTCAAATGAGTCTGATGATCCTAATTTGCCAAGTGTGTTTCACAAGTATGGGGGATATGCCACAAGGAAGGAGAGAAAGGATCTGCGCATGGGGGATAGGCTGAGCTTACCTCTGCCTGACATCAGGCAGATACTACCTTGGTGGATATCTCCTCGGCAACTACCTCTCACGGCTGTGCACACACCATCGCTGGCTCTGATACCAAATGTTGGGTAGGCTCGGGCCGAGCCAGAACACACCATGTTCGCTCAAGCTCGGCTCGATTACCACCCCTAGTTTAGGAACTCATGTATTTATTTTTACTATTCTGGCATATACTGTAATAGTAAGTGATATAATTTATCCGGCTTCCACTTCGTTACTTCGCTTGGTCGTCTTTCTTCCAATTATTCCCAAACTTCGTTGGATTAAACAACTTAACTTACAGAAAACACACAAAATATTCTTGCAGCGTATCCAAGAGCCACCTTCTTTTGTATATACGGACATAGAAGATATAGACATTACACATAAAAAACACTAATATATATGAATGACAAGTTCATGACATATACAGTTTGGGGCTTTGGCTATCATGGTTCTGAACACTTTTCGCAGGCTATCATGGTGAATCCATGGAGTTAGTGTACCGGCTAGGAGCCGAAGACCTCCGGAACCCTTTGGGCAAGGAAATCTCCGCTTCCTTTTCGCTGAATCTGTTTCGTGCATTCTCATTTTTCAATGTCGTGCATCCTCCTGATGAATCCTGACTCAATGGCCTCGAAGCCGCAGCAACCATAGGCATAGGACATGTTGGCTTGTGTCCTATGCAAGCACCAGAGTCCGGAGACAAGAACAACATTATCAACAATACAGTTACAAGTGTCTGCTTCGATATGGATCCCAACAATATTGCAGCAGTATCCTTAGTCATTTGAATATAAACTAAGGAGTATATGAGACGGAAGCTATAAGTTTTGTTGGATGTGTGATGATCGAGAGTCGAATGATGTTTATATATATGTGCACAAGAGGATCGGGTGGAGGAGTTGTAGAAGAGTGTGAATGGTAACAAATATAACAGCTCATTGCAAGCTAGTTAGGAAATGATAGTAAGCTGCATCATCAGCAACTAGTTATGCACCTTTTTGGACTTTTGACATGGATAATGAAACAGATGAGATCTTGCTCGTGTATGCCTTTAATTTTAAGGTATATGTACTGAACTTACCAGCTGGTGTCTTGCCTTCTACGATCTTCAAAAGTCGAAGTCAGATTCTTTTCATAGTCACCCTTCATTGACTTTAGCATATGATATACTCATACAAGGGATCCAAAACTACTCCCTCCATCCCACTTATTTTGTACCGTTCCGACCTACGAAAGAAGGAAAGCAAGGCGTTGTATTTGCCCAACTCAGACTTTTGCACAGATGTTCTTGCTCCAGGATCAACATTAGGACTGAGACTCCGACTTGATTACGTTATCATTTCAAACTTAAAGATTGAGCGAGGATTGGAACAATAGGTGACGGAGCAGCAACCATAGCATCAGCTCTCGCTACTGTCGGTATTGGAAATTTCAATTACGATGTAGAGTCTCATTAATGAAGAGGCAAAGTTGTTGCCCAAAGGTGAAACTTCAAGGAGCTAAGTCGCCAAACCCAAACTTAGTGGTTTATCAAGCGCAGTGAGCACAGCTTTGAGTCTAGTTCTTCGCACTGATTCAATCAGCTATTGCGGATGTCAAAGCAGCTCACAAAGAAAGTCGCACTCCGTGATGCCCACAGGAATAGCACAATTTTTCATCAAATAGACCGGCCACAAAGAAGAAAGCTTATCAACGTCAGACAACCATCCGTGGATAGATAGCTAGCAGAGCAAGACGATAGCCTGGCCATAATGCTATTGAACGCGTGTCGGTGTAAACTTTTTATACGTAATGACGATCAAATATAATTTTTTTTATAAATTTATCGTAAAACATGAATGACTGTATAAGTTACATACTTCAACCTAATACATATTGCGGACCGATCAGACGTGATTTGATATGAAAATGAGACTTGTATTCATGTATATAAATTAATATAAACTACGTACATTTGGCAAAATATATAGGACGGAGTCATATGTGTCATATGCGACGATCACAATAAAAGCTGATTTGTCAATATTAGTGAAGGAGTTAATGTGTTGCTAACAGACAGGCTGTCAACATCTGATCAAGTACAGCAACAAGTTCATTTCCTTATCATATAAAAGAGGGATCAAAGGAAGTTGAGAGAAAAAGTCTGTTAATGAACGATTGAACATACAAGAGCATACGAGAAATCTGAATTCAAAGCTGTTCACGTGAGCTAAATTGAAGAAAAATAGGAAGAAGAGAGTTCCTAGTTTACATAGAAGAACAAAAGTGCAGCAAAGTCAAAAGAAGAATCTGTGTAAGAGTCTAGGTTCTTTGCTTTTTGTAAGTTTGCAAACTTTTAAAAGGGTTATCTTGTAAGCCAAAAACAAGAAGATACTTATTTCAATAAATATTGACTATACTCACCTCTTGTATTGACAATACTGGTCATCAAAAAAAGACCGAACTACGCTCTCGTTTATTGGTTGATAACCAGTGTTTAAACCAATATAAATCTTGTGTACTTATCTTGCATTTTTTTTATTCTGCATATTAGAACTATTAGGAATTAACTAAACAGTAGAAAGAGACAAGATTTCAAAACACAAGTCTCTGCAATAGACATCTTCTAAAGTCTGCAAAGGATTATCAGTGTATTCTGATTAAGTACTGTACTGTATTACACTAAAAATTTTAAAATAACCTATTCACCCCCTTCTCTTTAGCCTGTACCTGTGGAACTAACATAAGTGCATATTTCTTCACAAAACAATACAGAGCAAACACTTAAGAAACTCTTAGTTTTGGCGACAATTTTTGATATTTAGTCTCCAATTTTTTTAGTCTTTATGTTTTGGCGCAAAATTTTGGTAGTTGGTAGCAAATCTTAGAGACCAAATTTTCTTTTGTCTCTAATTTTGACGATCAATTTTTCCATATGGTTGCATATGTGTAGACAAAAGTCATCCTTGGTCACTAATTTAAGCGACTAAAATTTTTTTCTAGTCACACCATTGGCGTCAAAATTGAAATCTTCGTTATTCAGTAAATTATATCTTGATATATTGGAAGTGGTTATATAGTCGGAGCACAGTTGGCTACATCCTTTCATAATAGGTAAGCTTACAATAAATTATTTGGCACTGTATTAAGAATGTCAAATAACATTATATTGTCATAAACACATACAAAAAGACACGTATCCACGTAATCATTTCAAATACAGGGTGTAGAGAGTACAGTAATTAAGAGCACTTTCATTAGATTATGTAAAACGGATATTATATACAAGAAAAAATAGAGTGGTGATGTGATAAAAAGGATATAATATTGAAAAAATATGTTAGATTGTGTGTTAAAGGATAAAAGTAATTCTATGAAAGTGAGAAACTCGATAATATTATCAATAAATTTACTATAACATTATGTATAATGAACAGTGAAAAACAAAGAGGATAAAAATAGAGATTCTTATGAAATGCTCTAAGACTTGATGATGTACGCAATCTTAATCCTATTTTTATATCAAAAGACTATTTTCTGATACCTTGGTGACTTAATCCTAGTTTAGAACCCTTGATCTCACAATTAAGAGATATACGACTTATTAGTGGGACAATTTAAATAAAAACCAATGGTGATAATTATTATTCCCCTTCATCCCAAATAAATTACGATTATATTTAATAATGTGTCATAATTTATGTAGGACGGAGGAAGTAGCGGTGATGAGAACTAGGCAAGAGTAGTAGGCTACAAGAATGTAGCCAACCATATACACACGGCTATACTATTTCTTGTCACACAAAAAAAAAAAAAAAAAAAGACCCGTGTGTAGTGTAGGCTACAAAAAAAAAACCAATATATTAAGAGGTTGTTTGATATCATTATTCAAAATTGTTAAAAACAAAACCACCAACGGAAATAGAAAACCATTAACAAAATTAAACAAACATTATATCAACCAATATTTTTTTTGTAAGGGATTTATAACTATTATATTCAGGTAAAACTATAAATAAAATCCGAAAACCATTTTTCTTAATTATTTACAACAGTTTGAAAAACACTCATGTCGAGACTAAGCTTGACTCGGGTCGCGGTACGATCAAACGTCATTTTTTTGAAAAATTATCTGAAACACAAAATGATAATTTAAATTATGTACTTCAACCTGGCGCTAGTGACATAATTTTCTTGTAACATTAAGGCAAAAACGAACTCCTCAAAATACATGTTGAATAGTGCAATAACTAGAAGTGTTGTATTTTGTATGGGCCGAATGAAGTAGTATTTTTTTCGATAAATTGAGAGAAAATCTTCAGATCATATTTTATCAATAGTACACTCTCCTAAATCTTTCAAAACACACATCACTCCTCATCTCACTACCCATTTACATTTCACTCAATTTTCACTCTTTTACAAAAGAACCTTGTCCTTATGGAACTCATCTTACCCAATTTCATCTCCCTTCTCTTGACACCTAATTCTCATTCCCATTTCCTCCATTATTTCCAAAGTTTCCCTCCACATTTTTGTCATCACGCTGGAACCAATAGTAGAATTCATCAACACCTCACATTCACATTCGATTCATCATCTTGTTTTTCATTCAATTTCACCAACCTTCTAACAAAGCATTTTCTCCAATTTTCACCAAATCTTGTCGCATTTCCATCACAAATCGAGTTGAGCTAAACTGAGTTACCTTTCCTCCACACAAATTGGGTTGAGCTCAAATTCGGACATTATTAAGGATAATAAAAAATCTCTTCGACCACTCGATAATGCTCTTGTTTGTGTTGAAAAAATCTCTTACCTACACATCTAATACATCTTTAGTTGAAGAAATATATTGGTAAGTTGACATTTGTAATTCATCAAGTTCTTGATAATGTATCAATATTAAGTTCACATTTGTAATGTATCAATATCAAATTCAATATTTGTATCAACATCAAGTATCAATATCAAGTTCTTGATGATGGATCACATTTCTTAATATAGATATTGGTAAGTGCATATTTGTAATGCAACAAGTTCTTAGAGATTTAAGTTCACATATTGTAATAATGCACCAACTTCACAAGATATGTTACCTATAAGTTTTTAGATGTTAAAGATGTTACTTATATTTTCTCAAAGTTGTTACCTATAACTTCATATATTGGTACTAATGTATCAACTTCTTAGAAATTATAATGCCACTAAGATCAAATTCTAGTTTAGGCTAGTCGGAATGTTTAAAGCACACGATATTTAACACAAAGTGATATACAGATTCAATTATAGCCAATATGTTCCAACGTCAAATTCTAGTTTTTAGCAGATGTAGTACAAAATTCTAAACTCAATCATACATTACAGAAAAAACAACTTACAGTATACAAAACCAAGATATGGTATACGATACGAACAATCCAGCATACGAAAGAACAAACACATTAATCAAAACTAAAGTTGTAATGGTTTAATTGAAAGTGACAATATACAAAGAACAAGCTGCTAGACATATATTATACCATGCAGTAGTCACAGTAATATGTTCCAAAAACACCACAACAGTAACAATGCTTGCATCCAAACGCAACATTTCAGAGACAAGTTGTTTGAAAATGGAAGCAGTTACAATTGTTAGGTCCAAAGATTCAACCTAGAGGACGGGTGAATAGGTTGATTTAAAAATAATTGCTTTTATGCAGCAGATTTAACAATTTTGAACACTACTGTTCTATGCAGACTACTGAGGTAGTCTGCAACAGAGACTCAAACTTTATACGTTTGTCTCTGTTTGGATGTAGTAATCGAATCATAATAGTTCTAAATATGTCAAGTAATGAAAGCAAGTAAAGAACACAATATTTATACTGGTTCAGACATTAGTTATCAATTGATAATCGAGAACTTAATTCAATCTTTCCTTGATGACTAGTTTAGTCAAGCCAAGAGGTGAGTTCACTATCTTCTTGTTTGTGGCTTATAAGACAACCCCTTTTTATAAGTTAGCTAACTTGTATAAAAGATGAAGAACCCAGATCTTTGCACAGATGCAATGACTGAACTCTGCTACAGCTTTTGTTCTTCAATGCAGACTAGAAACTCTTTTTTCTGTATTCTCCACGATTTGGCTCACATAGATAATCTTTGAATTTCTAATTGTTTTGCATGCTTGCCTTTTAATCACTCATTCAACAGTCTTACTCACTGAGCCTCAATGATCCCCTTTTATAGACTGAGGGAATGAACCCGTGACTATGTACAGTATCTGATGTGACAGCTTGTCACATGTGAGTCTCAACTGATGTTGACAACTCACCTACTTCAGATCCTCGTGCTGTCATATTCCGAACCTCAAATCTTTGATTTGACTGAAGTTCAGACCTTTAACCCAAACCCCAGCAACCATCTCTGCTGTATTCCATTCTGCTGTACCTTATTCTACACTCAATACTTTGAGACCTCGTCTTCACCAGTCCCTGCTGCAATCTCATCTACATCCAAATCTACTGAACTTCATGCATTGTTCATCAATTTCTATACAATTGGAGGGATTACACACTTATATCAATCTCTCCCTAAATTGATGCTAACAAAACTCTTGAGTAAAACAACAAGCTAACTACTTATCTTATATCTTAATTACATTGTTTTTGAAATAAAATTGAGAGAAAAAGTATTAGAGAAACTTACCTTTATCTTTGATGTTCACTTCCTTTGTTGCGCTTGTGATGATGCTCTTCTGTTGTTCCTCTAGCTATTCCTCTGATGCTCTGTGATGTCTTCTTCTTTACTCATGGGGCTGTTCCCCGTGATCTCTGTGTCTTGAGGTCTATTCCTGTTGATGCTTATATCGTTTTACAAAACTTGCTTCAGCTGTTTGTCTCCATTTTAGATATTCTACAGTTTTGCCCTTTGCTGTAGACTCCTTTGCTGCAGACTTCTCCCCCTATGCTGTAACTTTCTCTGGAGTTTTATTATCCCCCTTTTTGTTAGTATTGAGGGTAGTAGTAAGGGCTTAGTGTAATTTTGATGGCTCTTAGTTCAGAAGAAGTGGTTTGCTGAGCAATAGTGGCCTTGGATGTTTCTAGTTGAAGTTTGGTTTCCAACAGTCCTAATCTTGTGTCATTGTTGCGAATATGGTCGGTATGTTGTTATTGAGTGGCTTGTAAGGTTGTTTGAATTTTCTGGAGATCAACAAAGTGTTGTCCCCAATACTTGTTGAGATTGGATGAGTTGAGGCTATATTGCTCAAGGTTTATGGCATTGGCTCTTTGCATTTGGTCCATGAGTCCTGCTACCAAGTTGTTGAGTGTCGCATGAAAGTTTTCAAAGCTTTTGATTCTTGTTTGCTTTTTAGCTTCCAGGTCTACTATAATTGGTTATAGACTGTCGAGAAGCTCATGAAAGGCATCCTTTTTCCATTCATACATGTTATATACTTTTTGATCCAATTGGCGAAGTCTGTGCTCTACTACAGTTTTTGAGGGAGATGATTCTTGATGTGAAAACGGTGCCCTGTTTGTTATTGTTCTTGCAGTAGATGATGGTCATTCCTGAATATAGATTATTTGGACATCTTCAAGAGCTTGTTTGAGATTTTTGGCTGTCGTTTGTGGTGTCATTTGTGTGTCAAATATACTACTATAGAGCAATCCTTGTGGGAATCTCACAGGCGGTGGATCTGCTCTTGTTTGCACCATACCAAAAGAGGAGGGTGGTGAAAACATAATGTTGACTGGACTTCGGCCTTTCTGGGGAATGTCACTTCTACATTTCTGAATTATTTCTTCGAGTGCGACTTCTTGTGGAGCTTGATCCATATGGATTTATTCTATCTTTGATCCATCTGGATTTATTTTGTATCGTGTGGTTGGCCCTGATGGAATCAGCTTAGGTCTGGTAGTCCTTGATGTCCTTTTAATTGGAAGTCTGTGCTCCTTGACAAACTCTTGAATCATTTCTTCCTTCTGTGATCTTTTCAGCATTTCTTCTTGTTGTGATTTGCATAGTAGTTCATAGGTTCTGGTCTTGTGTTTTTTAATCTTTTCCTATATAACTCGAGCAGTCTATAGAGCTTTAACAATCTCCTCTTTTCTGGAGACTTTTTTACTTCAATTATTATTGTTGTGGCCCAAGCCTCTATTGTAGTTGTTGGACAATCTTCTTCAATCATAGATGAATCCATTCCAATACTGAAGATTGGAATTATTGCTATTATGGATAGTTCAGTTGCAATAGATCTGATTTCCATAGTGCTTGCAGTAGAGTGGGCTTAAGATGGCCTAGTCTGCATTGCTTTGAGATCTGCTTCAATAGCTTCTATTTCTTTTCTTGTGTACCCCTTTGCACCGAGCTCCTGTCTAAGTTGAGCTTGTGGTTCTTCCCTGACCTCTTAGTAGCTTTTTTGAGCTCCAGTATGAGTTTTTGGAGGTTCTCGTCTGCACCGGTCTTCAGATACTTCAATGCCACATTGGCATCATAAAGTGCTGCAAGTTATGACTCTTTTGGTGGTAGGGTTCATGAGGATGAACCCTCAATAGATTGCCTAGTCTGCTCTTCTGTAGACTGTATTTCCACTTCCAACCATATTACATAGGAATGTACAATCCCTCTAATTGTATAGAAATTGATGTAACAAAACTGAGATGTATTAGTCATAATGTAGTTAGTATGTTTAGGCTAGAAGTCAAATATATAGTTGCAGTCTAGGTTGGATGCTCGAGAGCAGACAGCTAGAGATGATGAAGATCAGATGAGCCACCAGATGCAAACTACTACAAAGGACTTCAAAGTCTTCATGATTTGAGACTGAGCTTGCAGACGAGGACCAACACAGAATGCATCAATGTGCAATAGATCTGTGTGCAGACGAGGTTACAACAGGGACTGGTGCAGACGAGGTCTCACAGTACAGTATGCAAACTAAGGTGCAACGTACTCGGTGCAGTAGAGGTGGTTGCTGTTGGTGGGATCAGAGGTCTTGAGTCAGTCAAATGAAGATTTGAGTTAAAATAGCAATGGCATAAATTCTGGAGATAGTGGACTGCCAGCATCAGAAACAAGATGGTGGAGGACATAAATGACAAAGGGTCATGTTAGAAACATTACCATGCTGCTTAGGTTTGTTTCCTGAGTCTATAAAAAGAAACCAGTGAATCTCTTTGATTAAGGTTGTTGAATAAGGATTGACAAGCAAGAGTGTAAAGCAATCAACATTTAAAGGTTACTTAAGAGAACTAGATTAGGTGCTAAAGGATACTCACAAGAAGAAGCAATTGATTTTGATGAAACATTTGCCCCTGTAGCAAGATTAGATACCATAGGAATGTTCCTTGCCTATGCTTGATATCAAGGTCTTAAAGTCTATCAAATGGATGTAAAGAATGCATTTCTAGATGGAAAGCTACAAGAGAAAGTTTATGTTGAACAACCTCTTGGCTTTGAAGACTCTGAATATCCAAGATATGTATACAGGTTTTCCAAAGCATTATTATATGGATTAAAATAAGCACCAAGGGCATGGTATGAAACACTCTCAACATTTATATGTGAAAACCAATTTGAAAGAGGTAAAGTTGATACCACTCTGTTTCTTAAGAAGCATAATGAACATATATTGTTAGTGCAATTCTATGTTGATGATATTTTTTTTTGTTGCACTAATAATAAAGTTTGTGAACGTTTTGTAGAATTAATGAAATCAAAATTTCAAACGAACTTAATAGGGGAACTTAAATATTTCTTAGGTCTTCATGTACAACAATTAGAGAGTGGAATCTTTATAAATCAATCTAAGTACTTAAAGAACACAATTAACAAGTATGGCTTAGAAAGTGCTGGTCATATGAAAACTCCTATAAGCACATCAATAAAAATAGATAAAGATGAACATGGAAAAAGAACAAATCAAACCATGTATAGAGGAATAATATGGTCATTATTATACCTTACTACAAGCAGACCAGACATTCATTATGCAGTCTGTGTCTGTGCAAGGTATCAATCTGATCCCACGGAATCCCACTACACTACAGTAAAGAGAATCCTGAGATATCTTAAAGGAACTCCAAACCTTGGTGTATGGTATCCTAGAGAATCAGATTTTACACTGATAGGTTTTTCAAATGTAGACTTTGCAGGTTGTAGGGTTGATAGGAAAAGCACAAGTGGAGCATGTCAATTCATTGGTGCAAGATTAATTTCCTGGTTCAGCAAGAAGCAGACTACGGTTTCAATCTCTACTACATAAGCAGAATACATAGCTACAGGAAACTGAGCTACACAAATACTATGGAGGAGATCACAACTTACAGACTATGATATGATATTCTATGAAATCTTTATATTTTCTGACAACACGTCTGCAATGACGATTTCAGAAAATCCAGTTTTTCATTCAAGAACCAAGCATATTGATGTCAGATATCAATTTATCAGAGATCATGTGCAAAAAGCTCACATTAAATTGGAATATATTCCAACAGAAAAACAAATTGCAGACATTTTTACAAAACCTCTCGTTGAGAGCAAGTTTATTCAATTTAGAGGAGAATTGGGTATACTTGATCTAAAACAGTGAAACTGACCAAAATGCTTTACTGCACTACTGTATATCTAGAATGCAGACTAACATTGTTTTATACAAACTAGCATTATTGCTCTACTGCTTGCTGCATACATGGATGCAGACTAGAAACAATATTGTCTTACTGTATTTATTTTTGGAAAGAATATTAACTTTACAAAACCGTTTTCCTAAAATCACGCAACGGTTAAAATAATTGGTTGACAATGTGTAAAGGTTACAAACGTCTAGTAACTGTAATATTTTTAAGACTATAAAAGGAGAAATTTTTCTAAACGAAAAACATTTTACACTCTCATATACTCTCTCTCTCTAAAGCGCTCTAACTCTCTCTATTCTCGAAACCCTCTGCTGCAATCAAGATCTGAAAACCCTAGCTTTCAATTTTCTCAAAATCACCTTTCAAACTCAAAGATCTTTAACAAACATTCTTCGAAATGGCCAACACTCCATCAAACATCTCAAAGAAGAGATCTAAGTCTGACGAATCGAGCCCATCAAGAAAGGTCGAACTCCAAACCGGTGTGGTGTTTGATTTCCACACATTGTAAAACGAATCAAATTAAGTGAAGGAAGTTGCTAATCTCATTCAAGAAGCAGGACTCAAGTACTTCTGCGAACGAACAAGCAGAATCTATGACGAAGAAGTACTTGATTTCATCGACAAAGCCAAAGTCTCAGACAATCTGGAGTTGATCTCTTACACTTCTACTGCAACGAAAGTTGTAATTTACATCAAGGCAAATGACTTTGCTCGGTCTTTCAATTTACCAAATGAAAGGTCAAGGATCATTCAACATGCAATTATAACAACGGGGAGACATGCCATGCTTGCAAAAGATAAGTGGAATGAATGAATAAGAACAATGAAAACGTTCTTATCCAAACAGCACAAGATGCTTGCTGATGTTGTCAAAAAGGTCATTCTCTCACGAGAAATCAGTAAAGATCAGATTACCACTGATAAACAAGAAATCATGTGTACAATCCTCATGAAATACGAAGTCAACTGGGCAAGATTGCTCATGCATCAGCTTGTCAAAGCAACCATTGTTAGGAAGGATAATCAGTAGCTTTCTCAAACAAAAATTGAAGCTCTCTGATAAGGAGGAAAGGCCATGGACAGTGGCCAAACAAATAGATATCAAAAAGATAGGAAAACAGCCTATTGGATTGACAAAGAAGACTGTTCCTGTGCAGACTACCATCAAACCTGTAGAACAGTCATAATCGTCTGTAGATGTACAGACCAAGAGGAAGTATACAGAGCAATCGCCATAAGTAGTCGTGCAGACCAGAATGAAGGTTGCAGACGTCACACTAAAGGTAACTGTGGAGACCATTGTAGCGACAACCACAAGAGCAATTGTTCCATTCTCTAGCCGTATAATGGATCTCTCTATAGTTGCAAAAGGTTGTTCATCTACTGCAGCAGAAGTATGGTCAACCATAACTACGAAAGTAAGATCAACAAGACCCTCTCCAGAAAAGATTATTGAAATAGTTCTACAGACGGTCCGGGTTGTAGAAGAAAGAGCTCAGCTGCATATAGCTCAAACATCTCAACTACTTAGCCAAAAGAGGCAAGCTGAGATACAGGAGAAGAAACAAAGGGGAGGTATGATTAAGGAGTTTGTGACACAACACAAACTGCCCATCGAAAGGCCAACAAGAACAGGAAGGCAAACAAGGGCTTCCAGGAAAAACCTTATCCCATCAGGACCCAAGACTCTTTACAGAGTCAATCCAGATAGATCTCATACCTTGATTGAAGAATCCGATAGGATGACAGAAGCAGAGGCCATACAACTGGCTCAACTACAGAAGAAAACAGTTAGCAGGTCAACAAGACCAAAGGAGGCACACATTCTTCTCAATGGCACACTAGAATTAAAGGACTCTACCTTGAAGACTACCAGGCTCAAACATGCAATACTCAGGCCAATTGAGTTTGTAAAAAATGCTGCAATTGAAGCTGAGCTCAAGAAGCTCTTAACAAAGCATATACTTGTTGCAGTCGAGGAAATATATAATTATCTCTCAAAACCTGACTTGGGAGAACATCAACTATCAGGTGATGATGGCAATGATGATGGTGATCAACCCCAACCTGATGCTCATGATGATGATATCATCGATCAAGTTGTAAAGGAAGGTGTCCAGGAACAGCCTACCGTAGCTCAGACCACTACAGAAGAGTCCTCTACAGTAGAAAAAGTAGCTGAGGAACCAGCAGAAGAGCAACCTGGAGAAGAAGATGAAGCTCTCACTCAGTCTCAAGCAGAAGGATATAAAATAGAAGAATCTACAACAGAGACACAAGTAGTGATGGCTCTTGCAACTGAAGATCACGCCACAGAATCAATTGAGGTAGAACAACCTACAACAGAGGAACACTTAGATAAACCATCTACAACCAAGTCCTCTGCAGCTGAACACGAAATTGATGAAGGACACAAAGATGCAAAAACTGTTGAAGAACTAATGGAGGAACTGCCCACAGTTGAACATCCAACAACAATAGCAGACTAGGATGCATCACTACTGGATACTGCAGCTAAGACAAAGGATACAGACGAGCTCTTACAAGATGTACCTGAGACAGAGCAATCAATACCAACATGTCTGGCATTACATAATCTATCAAATCTGTTGTTTACACCACCCTCCTTGTTTTGGGCAGATGCAAACACAAGCAGATCTACCCTCAATGGGACTTGCTTAAGGAATACCAAGCAGCAGTGCTTCAGAAACAAAGCCAACTCCTCCACCTGAAATCAAGACACTGAAGGAAGCACTTGATGATGACGTTCAAATTATTTCAGTGCAGCCAAGGCCACATGTAGAAAGGATATAATTCTTTCCCTCAGAAGACACTACAGGCTACAGACTGAGCAGATTAGATCAAGAACTATACAACATACGTGAATGGAACAAAGAAGCACTCCATGAGTTGCTTGACACCCTACAGCCGATAACAAAAGAGTTTGAACATGAAAGGGAAATTAGAACTCAAGGCTTTGAGGATCTTCGAACATCCCTTGAAAAACTGACAACAAGGATCATAGACCAAATGCAAAGAGCCAATGCTCTCAACCTTTAATAATACAGATTGATCTCTTCAAATCTCAATAAATTCAAAGGCCAACATAAAGCTGATCTAAGGAAACTACACAAGGCACTGCAAACCACTCAACAACAACTTGATGAAACCATATGCATCAATGATACCAAGTTTGGACTCCTGGAAACCAAACTGGAAGTAGTTTAGAAGAACATATTCTCTGAACTTCAAGTTATGTGTACTGCCATTGAAGCTTTAACCACCACCTTGAATGCAAACAAAAAGGGGAAGAAACAGACTGCAAAAGAGACAGAGAGAACTCCTATAGTAGAGCAGTAGAAGACCCTAGGTGAAACTCAGGGGGAGAAGTCTTCTGCTACCAAAAGAGACATTCTTCTGACAGAGATAGGGAAAGGTCTGCTAAAAGACAAAGATATCAATCTCATGAAGAATGCAGATGACACAGAGAGTCAGAAGAAAGAGCTTACAAGCGCAAAAAGGAATCAGAGGAGGAACACAAACACAGGCACAACAAAAGAAAGGAGCACCAAAGGTAAGTATAAATATCTCTACTGCTCTTTCTTTTTCTTTCTTTATGTTTTTGGTTTGTAAAACGAAAAACAATGTAATCTTTTCAATAGAAAAGTTGTAATCTCGCTGTATTACATATGAGTTTTTGTTAGCATCAATTTAGGGGGAGATCGATAGGATTGTCCAATCCCTGTAATTGTATAGAAATTGATCTAACAAAACTGAGATGTATTGGTCATAATATAGTTAGTGTGTTTAGACTAGAAGTCAAGTAGGTAGTTGCAGTGTAGGTTGGATACTAGAGAGTAAACGGATGCAGATGATGAAGATCAGATGAGCCACCAGATGCAAACTACTATAAAGGACTTTGGATAAACAACTAAGACATTGATTACCAACAAAAGAACTTCAAAGTCTTCATGATCTGGGAACGGAGCTTGGAGACGAGGACAAACACAGAATGCATCAATGTGCAATAGATTTGTATGCAAACGAGGTTGCAATATGGACTGGTGTAGACGAGGTCTCACAATACAGTATGCAAACTAAGGTGCAGTAGACTGGGTACAACAGAGGTGGTTACTCTTTGTAGGGTCAGAGGTCTGGAGTCAGTCAAACGAAGATTTGAGTTAAAGAAGCAACGACACAAATTCTGGAGATAGTGGACTACTAGCATCAAAAACAAGATGGTGGGGGACACGAGTGACAAAGTGTCATGTCAGAAACACTACCATGCTACTTAGGTTTGTTTCCTGAGCCTATAAAAGGAAACCGATAAAGCTCTTTAATTAAGGTTATTGAATAAGGATTGATAGGCAAGAGCGCAAAGCAATCAATATTCAAAGATTACTCAAGAGAGCTAAATCACGAAATTCACAGTGAACAAGAGTTCACTAGTCTACAGAAAAACACCCTTTGCAGTAGAGTTCAGATTACTAAATTTGTGTGAAGATCATAGGTCTTTATCTTTTATACAAGTTGTTTAGCTTGTAAAAAGAAGTTGTCTTGTAAGCTACAAACAAGAAGATAGTGATACTCATATCTTGGCTTGACTACACTACTCACCAAGGGAAGACTGAACTAAGCTCTTGTTTATCAATTGATAACAAGTGTATGAACCAATATAAACACTGTGTCTCTTACTTGCTTTCATTGTTTGATATTTAGAACTATTAGAAATCAACCTTCACAACCAAACTGAGACAAATTCTAAGAATTGAAGTCTCTGTAACAGATCTTGAAGTGTTAACAGTGATCTGCAAAATTAAAATTCGCCCTCTAGGTTATATTTTGGACCTTACACTGTTGACTATGTAGTAGGGTGATCTGATATGGTCTCCTCGTCTGAGGTATGCAAGACGAGTCTTTTTCTGGTCTCCTTTGGTTGCTTCATTTTGGCTGGTTGTGATTTGCTGATTAGTACCTTCTTGACTTTCCGAGTCTTCTTCGGAGGGTGTTCTATAGCCTTTGTACTGGTCTGTACTGCTGCTGCCTTTGGAGGGTGGTCTGCACTGCTGTAGCCTTCTTTGTGAATCCAATAGGCTGCTTGCCTATCTTTCTTACTTCTAGTTTCTTGGCCATTATCCATGGCCTTCCTTCCTTCTCAGATAGTTTCAGCTTTCCCTTGAGGATGATGCTGATTACTCTTCCAAACAAAGGCTGTTTTGCTGCCATAGCCTTTTCGAGCTTATACATGAGCAATTTTGCCCAGTTTATTTGTACTTTATGAGAATTGCACACGTAATCTCCTGTTGATCAGATGTGATATGATCTTTGGAGAATTCTTAGCACATTCCTATCAACAATCTTTCAAAAAACAACCATGGAATCAATTATCCGACTTGTCTTCCCAAAGACATTGCTCGTCCTTTATGAAGGATAGTGCGCTCTCCGAACTCGTCAACCCCATGTCTATCGTACTCTAACGTGCCCATAATTTTGTCACAAAATATTCATCCTACATATATAAAGATAACTTCCTTGTTATCTCAAGTTCCCCCGCCTTTATATAACCCGACAACATAACATTCCTCAACAACATTCCATCGAACACAGCGTTCATATCCTCCCAAACATCTCCCTCTCTGAAACAAGCAGTCAACATAGCGTTTAAAACAAGCGTATTCCTCTTATTTAATTTATTGAACACCTATTGTGCATCCTCTAAACACTCACCATACCCAAAAAATAAATGCACACCAAACCCATGATTCAGAACCTCACAATATGCCCGAATCCCAACCCCAATAACCTCGAGTTTGTGATCGTTTTCAAAATTAAATGTGAAAAGAGATAATATGAGGAACCCCTTTCATGACATTATTTGGTTTATAAAATTTCGATAATCCTTGCAACATCCTATAGTACATGAACATGAAGGTATCGGGCAGGACAACATAGTCGAGGAAGTGAGATAGAGCAGATTAGGATGAAAAGTGGACAAGATAGAGAGCAGGAGAGGAATTGGTGGTTTTGGTTATGGTGGTTTCGGATGAATTGAGGAGCATAAGAGGGAGAAGGTGAGCGCCTACTTTTGCAGATTTCACGCTCCAGAAGTGAAAAAGTGAAAAATAAGTGAGGCAAGTTGATTTGACTTATTATGCGGAGAGTTGTATAAAATCATAGGGATGTAAGGATATATTGAGTACAGTGTAGTTTGAAATTGAGATGTAAATAAAAGTGAATTGGGGAGTAAGATGGTGGTGAAAAGCGAAGGAGGGATTTTAAAATAAGTCTCCCTATTTCTTCTTACCAAATAGGCCCTTACAAACACATGCTCAATTTCCCATTTCAATGAGAATTTATATGGAATGAAGAAGGTGATGTAGTAAGGGTGTGTCCTTCCAAGCTACATGTCACTTCTTTCATCAATTTGTTTTAGCACACATCTTGAAAAACTGATAACAATAGTGTAGACGAGCTGAGTTGAATGAAGAATTGAAACAAATAAAGAAGGTTCCTTCACTATAAGCATTCATGAAGTGAAACAGAGCACAAAAAACCTATACTGGAGTGGGTAGAAAGCTAAAGCATTTCCTTATTACCATCTCATAACACACCTCTTAATTTGTTCCATCGTGATGTTTAGACACTTTACAAATATAACTCGTGATTTTGAAATGATATTCTAGCCATAGTTAAGAAAATCTATCAGCATTCAACTATCATTCCGATGTTCGGATTCGTGATCCTTAGAAGGATTAGAAATCTTTTCAGATGACTCAATTCGTTGGCTACACAACCCAAATTTACTTGGAACATGTAGTCTATTGATAATTCAAGCACCAACAGATTCAATGTGCAATGCAGGCTACATATTCAGATTTATCATTAAAATGTTAGGAAATTGGTCCGTTTAACTATGCTTTTGAGCTAGTTTCAATCGTTGGATTGGACGATTTTGGGCTCCTTGGAAATTACGTTCCAAGTAGATGATCGTAATATGTTAAATTTCTCAAAACCAATTTCGAATGGATGAGAAATTAATGCCCAAAGTTACTCATGTGCAGAAGATATTCATGTGGTGTAAGATGGAAACCCATATTGGAATTGATGTTTGGGATGGTGAACCTTATTACTATGGTGTTGGCAAATGGGTTTGAGGCCCCAAGGGGAACCCAATTTGGTGTGAAGGGAAGATTCTAGATGAGGCTCAAACACACGCGCGCTTGCAGGTCCAATAAATTATTACATTATTTTATAAACTTTTGTACTGACTTTATGTCATGCTTATGTGTTCGGTATGTGAACATAGGTGCCAGTTGTTCAATTAGCATGACAGTTGGGCTTATCATCTCTCAGCTCAGCTCGGTTCAGTTCAATTCGGTAGAGCGCGTGGTCTAATAAAATTTTGTAGTTTATACGAAGGTTTGGACTGACTTTATGTCATGGTTATCCGCGGGTTCTGTTTGTGCACTTTGGTGACGGTTGTCTAGTCAGCATGATAGTTTGTCTTGTCATCCAATGACTGCGTGACATGTGTCACTCTTGTGTTCTGCAGTTCTTTATAAAAGCAGTTCCTTAGCCTGCTTTCGAGACTTATTTTTTTCATTGTCCTCTTTTGCGATTTCCTTCATCCTTCTTGTGTTCTGCATTTTCCAAAAAAGCATCAAACACTATTCCTGTAGCGTTGTTACATTAAGCACATGAGCACTTACTTAATCCATCTTGAACCATAAGATTAAGCACATGAGCACAACATGGAATATGAAAGATCCTTCTATCAAAATACAGCATGCCCTTTAGGCCAATCTTTTTCAAGTTTTTCACAGCAGAATTGTTAAATGTTGCATTGTCTATTGTCAAAGTCCAAATTCCACTCCATGAGACAATTTGTAATAGCATCAGCAATTATGATTCCATTGTGGGGCGGTGGCAATGCAAAGAAATTGAGAATTTTCTTGTGCAAGTTTCACTCAGAGTCCATGTAATGTGCTATAAAGAACATACAGCCGATGGTTTGTGTTAGTATTAGGATGATTTGAATCTGGAGTGATATTAAGAGTCTTTATACATGAATGCAACCTCTTCTCTTCCATGGATATAAAGGAGACACATCTTCCTTCTTCTTGAAGATGAAATATGCACATTCATGGAATGAACATGGGGTTCTTCAATAGCCAAAATAAAGTGTCCACATTCATGGGAAGAATATTGGGTTAGTAATTTCACATGTATTTGGAGTACTATATAAACTCCTTCGCCGTTTAGAATTAGAAATGATCTCATCGAAAATTTAGATTCTTCCCTTCAATTTGTATCTCGTTTTGGTCATTAGTGAATAT
This sequence comes from Drosera capensis, assembly GCA_001925005.1. NCBI lineage: Eukaryota > Viridiplantae > Streptophyta > Magnoliopsida > Caryophyllales > Droseraceae > Drosera > Drosera capensis. The sequence goes on along the minus strand of LIEC01010290.1, from coordinate 45,081 downwards.
CGATCTACCGCTGCCATAGACGTAGCCCAAATTGGGTAAACCACGTAAATCTTGTGCTTGTGTTCATTCTTCTTTGCTTGATTCCTCAACAAACTGGTATCAGAACCAGATCAAATCAGATCTATTCGTCAAGGAAAGAGATGTCTTCACAGATGATTAAGATCGATAAGTTCACAGGGAAGAACGACTTTAGTTTATGGCGAATCAAGATGCATGCGCTCCTGAAGCAACAGGGGATTTGGACTTCTCTTGCGGGTATAAAGCCTGAATCAATAGAGGATTCAGAATTCGCGCAACAAGACGAGAAGGCACATTCTACTATTCTTTTATGTCTCGCCGATGAGATTATCTACGAAGTGGCAGATTAAGAATCCGCTGCAGGTTTGTGGTTGAAATTTGAGAGTCTATACATGATGAAATCACTAACGAATAAGTTGTTAAAACAAGGTTTGTTTGTCATTCATATGAAAGAGGGTATTCTTGAGGATATGTGTGAGCAGGTTTAACCACATCGACCATGGAGAAACAGAAAGAGTAGAATATATATATGAGGAACCCATAACCCATCAGCTTAGGCTTTTAGGTTAGAAGCTGGGCCCAGTGCATATGTGTATTATGTTCAAGTCCGGTTTGGACGTGGTTTCCCCCCTTGGGCTCTCCCCCTGAATCATAACAAGTGGTATCAAAGCCTATGGTTCGTTGATCCTGAGATGTTGGGCCGCGGCCCAGATGCGCTGGGCGGAGAAAGGCCCCGATGCGTTGGGCGGAGAAGGCCCCGATGCGCAGGGCGGAGAAAGGCCCCGATGCGTAGGGTGGAGAAAGGTGGAGACGGCCCATGGATTCAGGCTCAAGGGAGAGTTGGTGATGTGGATAGACTCACACATAAGGGGGAGATTGTTGAGGAGATTTATGAGCAAGTTTACCCACATCGACCATGGAGAAACAGAAAGAGTAGAATATATATATGAGGAACCCATAACCCATAAGCTTAGGCTTTTGGGTTAGAAGCTGCGTCCAGTTCATATGTGTATTATACTCAGGTTCGGTTTGGACGTGGTTTCCCCCCTTGGGCTCTCCCCCTGAATCATAACAGGTATGGCTTTGAAAGACCATCTTGATGAATTGAATTCCATTCTTATGTCTGAAAAATATGGATGTAAAAATCGAGGATGAAGATGCTGCCCTAATGTTGCTTGTCTCCCTCCTTCCTTCATACGAAAATTTTGTGAATTCTTTTATCGTCGAGAGAGACACCATCACGCTGGAAGAAGTCTGATCTGCTCTTCATTCATGAGAGCTTTACATAAGGCGTCTGGAAATGGTTCTGAAAATCAAGCGGTGGGTGTGGCAATCACAAATTTTGATAAGGGACGAGGCCAATCGGAAAAGGGAAATGACAATGAAAAAATTAAAGCAAGGTTGAAATCCAAAGGTTAGGATTCAAGCGTCAATCGTAAGGATATATGTAGTTAATATAAAGAACCGAGTCATTGGAAGAAGGATTGTCCGAAATTAAAGACAATGGCTCTAGCAACAGCAGTTGCAAAGGAAGATTCCCGATCAAAAGCGGATTTGGTACTATCAGTGATCGATCAAGTCCACCTTTCGGATAAGTGGATTTTGGATTCAGGTTGCTCTTTTCATATGTGTCCTAACCGGGAATGGTTTTCGACATATGAAAAGATCGATGGTGGAAACGTCTTAATGGGTAATGATTCATTGTGAGAAAAAATTGGCATTGGTTCGATACAGATCAGAATGCACGATGGCGTGGTTAGAACCTTGATGATTATTCGGCACGTTCCATATTTAAAGAAGAATTTAATTTCATTGGGAATTATGGACTCCAAAGGGTTCAAGTACAGTTGTAAAGGAGGAATACTACGAGTCGCTAAAGGTGCTTTAGTGATAATGAAGGGTTTAAAGCAGACTTCTTTGTATGTGTTACAAGGAACAACAGTTATGGGTTCGGGCGGTGCGGTTTCTTCAGAAAAATCAGATTCTGATCTAACCACATTATGACATATAAGACTTGGTCATGTTAGCAAAAAAGGAATGATACTTCTCAGCAAGCAGGGTCTTCTTGGGGGCCACGAGGTAGCATATTATGGTTTTTATGAGCACTGTATTGTTGGGAAGCAACGACAGATTAAGTTGGCTTGATTACATATATTCAGATTGTTGGGGACCGTTTTGAGTCCTATCCTTAGGAGGTGCAAGGTATTTTCTTTGAATTATTGATGACTACTCGAGGATGACGTGGGTATTTATCATGAAGCACAAGAGTGATGCTTTTCAGACTTTCAAGCATTGGAAGATCCTTATTGAGAATCATACAGGGAAGAAGATAAAATGTCTTGGTAATGATAATGGCTTGGAATTTTGTTCGAAAGAGTTTGATGAGTTCTGTAAAGATGAAGGCATCATACAGTTAGGGATACTCCACAACAAAATGGAGTAGCAAAAAGGATGAATAAAACTTTGTTGGAGAGAGCTCGATGTTTGCTCTCAAATTCTGGGTTAGGAAGAATTTTTTGGGCTGAGGCAGTTAGCACAGTATGCTATTTGGTGAATCACTCTCCAACCATCACCATTGATTGCAAAACCCCTATTGAGTTTGGTCTAGTAAAACTATTGATTATTCAGTTCTTCGTGTTTTTGGTTGTCCTCCTTATTATCATGTTAGTGAGGGTAAGCTAGAAATGAGGACGAAGAAAGGGTTGTTCATGGGTTATGGCAATGGGGTGAAAGGCTACAGAATTTGGTCTCCTTCTGAGAAGAAGGTGATTTTGAGCAGAAATGTTACTTTTGATAACTAAGTTGCAATGCATTTTGAACATACCTAGTAAATTTTGAATTATCCACAAAATTCCAAGGTAATTCATTATGGACTATAAATTCGGCCAATATTTCACGTTGGCGGGCATGATTATATGCCCACAAACTGCCCACATTATTCAATTATGTTTGTCCCTTAGGGACATTGCCATTCAATTGATAACTTTTTTCATGCCTTACCAAATGTGAAGTATCTTTATCCGTTGAAAAGATCTTACCACACATTTTTCACTTTGCTCCCGTCACCTTCCTATTTGTTCTGATGACCTTCTCAAAATATAACCAATAATCCGAGCCTTTCCTTGATGAAGAAGCGATAGAAGCAACATTTGACTGTACCTCCTCTCATTGAGGAGTCCCTTCCCTTGTGGAACAATTTTCGGAGCGTTGAATCGCAAGCTGACATTATTATACGTAAGAAATACATCATCGTTGTTGATATTGTATACATTTTGATTTTAGTATGAGTGAGCAATTATGATTTATGATTAATGAAGAATGAGACGTAGCAAGAAAGTTTTAGGAAATTTGATAGTTTGATTATAAGAAAATGAAATAGAGTGAAAGATTTTGTGAATTTATGGCTTTCTAATTATTGTTTATATATGCAATCTTTTAAAAAATGAGTTAAACAAAAAAGCTCTCAAATAAAACTTTTTTATGAACGGGTGGGGTTTTTTTTACCCATTTTTGAAAAACTAGTCGTTATTAAAGGAATATTAAAAAAAACTTCAATGGTTTCAAAAACCGTGAACGGTCTTTTAAGAACATGTGACTAGAACAGACTACAGTTAGGATAGAAATTTATACCTCAAAAACAGTCCAAAACCGTTAACGGTTTGTTAGAATCGGTCATGGTTTTGAAGACTTGAGACCAAGTTGTTGGAAATCTTAAAAAAACTATTGTTTCAAAAGAAACCAATGACGCTTTTAGGAAAACGTTCATAATTTTATTTGAAAAAATTAACGGTATATTTTTTCAAAAACATATTGATGGGTCGCTTGACCCGTTGGATAAGAGCCCTGATCCTAGAGGAAAAAACCCTCTCAAACTTGGCCCATTAAAACCCACGATTGGATGGAGTCAGCCCAATCTATAGTGAAGGGCAAAAAAAACGCAGGACCGCCCATGCTTTTACTACTCTAGTAGGACCTTCCCTAGCTTGGTCACTATCAACAAACATGACGGGGACGCTAGGTCGTTATTCCACACCGTTGCACGGAATGAGTATGTACTTGTCTTTATCATTCGAGACAGAATGCGCAAATTTCCAATGATTGACGAAACCATCTTGCCCAATTTCCACTCATCCCAGCCCACACCACACTAGCCCATATCACAAACCAGCCCAATACACCCATCCATACTCTTCCCACCCCACCACTCCATATAAATACCACCTTCTCCATTGTCGCATGAACATTCCCAAATCAATTGTGGAAACCCTGATCATGGCGGAACTCTCCTCTCCCGTCCCCAAATCCAAGAAATCAAAATCGAAGAAACACAAACCCAAATCCACCACCACCACCAGCACCACGGATTCCACCATCCACGAACACGCGCTCTTCTTTGACAAAATCATCGAGCTGATCCCGCCAAAGTTCTACATCGGAGAGCAGGAAAAGTCGTGGTTCCAAGGGCTGTCAAAGGCGAAGAAAGCGAAGCAGAAGCAGAAGACCAAAGATAACACCAAGAAAGCGAGGAGGGAGAGGTTCGATCCCGAGATAGGGAAGAAATCGACTCTTGATTTGTTGAAGGAGAGGGTCGAGAAGGACAAGAAGGGGAAGGAAGGGAAGGGATTCGATATCGGGGGGTTGGCGGAGGAGGAGGAGGATATGAAGAGGGTTGTGACTCACGAGGAGTTGAGGGAGCGGTTTAGAAGGAAGTTGGAGGAATTAAGAGGAGGAAGAAGTGATAATGTGAGTCAGGGAAAGAAGAGAAAGAGAGATGGTAGACAATCTAGGAAGGGGACGAATGAGGATGAGAAAGGGAAAGAGAAAGAGCAGGAGAAGGTGGAGGAGAGGGATGTTGAGAAGGAGGCGATGGAGGCGGCTGAGGGGATACGATTCGGGAAATTGAAGTTAAGCGGAGAAGGTGAGGTTGATGGTTTGAAGAAGAAGAGGAGGAAGTTTTCGAAGGAGAAGGAGTTGGAGAGGGCGTTGAAGGTGGAGGAGGAAGCGAAGACTGACCCAGAGGTGGCGAAGAAGCAAGCATGGAAGGTGGCGATGGATAGGGCGAAGGGGATAAAGGTGCACGACGATCCGAGAAAGTTGAAGGAGAGTATCAAGAAGGAGGAGAAGAAGCATAAGAAGAGTAGGGAGAAGTGGGAGGGGAGAGTGGAGAGTGTGGAGACGAAGAGGAAGGAGAGACAGGAGAAGAGGAAGGAGAATGTGAAGGCTAAGATTGAGCAGAAGAAAATGAGGAAGATTGAGAAGAGGGAGAAGAAACTTATGCGGCCTGGGTTTGAGGGTCGCAAGGAGGGTTTCATCAATGGAGACTGAGCTGCTTTGGTAACTTGGTTCGGCTTTCATGCAGATTTTTGTCATGTTAAATCTTATGTCTTCGGTGAAGCATTTGTTGCATGAAACATCCGTTATAGACGCTCCTTGTTTCAGAAAATCGATGTCGTTCTGATCTCTATGGTCATTACTGGGTGCTTCACCACTTCAAGGGAAAGGTACAAGTATGATTCTTGTGCAATGCAATGCTTCATAGCTTAACACATGTTAAAGTGAAGTAGGATATTAGCTCTTTGTATTTCCTGCAATTGATATTTTGATTCCAAAGATAATTCATTGACGATTGATTTCATGAACTGAGCTTCTTGCTGATGCATTAACTCATCACCAAATGGAGGTGGAACATGTTCTATTTTAACTCTGAGGTCTGTCTTTGCTGTGCTAGGAAATGCTTTATATTGCTTACAAAGGTAGATCACTCGTTTATTGTTCATACCATGTTCATGTATGCACTACTCGTTTCCTTGTATATTTGATGTTGATCTGTACATGGTCTTTGTTGCTACTGATCTTCAACTTTCAATTAGATCCAACTGCTTCACCGGTTCTATCTCATGTTAATTTATGAATTAGTCTTTTGGCATCGCTATATAACTTGACCATGAGAGATCCATTTCATGGTTAGGAGACCGGTTCCCATCAACCCACCCCGCGCCCCACCCAACAGAAAAAAAAAAAAAACAAAGAAAGAAAAGGAGTTCAGTGGGCACATAGTACAAGATACCCTCGAACTACCTTATCACGAGTATGATAACAACAATATGTAAAATCAGCTAGTGCTGAGTTCATTTCATGACACAAAACAGGAATATCATCCATGTTTCGATACCAGAGAGCATCTGTCGGACCATATCATTATAATGAGTACTCAAGGCGATGAAGATCAAGTCATACTGCTCCAAGGCAGCTGACAAAGATACCCTGCGCAGATCAAACTGCGAAAAGATACTCTTGCTATCCAATTCAATTACAGCATCACCGAAAAGAGATGGAAAACAACAAAACCAATACCTCGCAGGACTCACAAAACTTAAGTAACTTAATCCAGCGACATACTCCGCATAATGGACTGAGTACCACTGCATCCGAGGTCTTGTCTACAAGCTGTTAACCAAGCATTAGCTAAGGAATTGCCATGCAGGGCCTTTGGGACGGAATCTGCAAGGTAACATTGAATCTGTTTTGCTTGCAATATTGGTGGAACAAAGAGGGCAGATGGCACTTGCTAGCAGCGTTCACGCTGAGAACAACATTGCTCAGCCTAAATACATTTTTGAACTGGGTCTATGCCAATGATCCTAGCATTTTGGAAGCATCCCCATGTTTGCATATTAAAGGTAAACTCTGTACAAAACGTCGCTACAGAGAACTGTCTCGTGACGTGGGGAAACTCGTTCCATCTTTCAAATGGCTAGTTGCCTCCGGACACAACCATTTGAGCACGTTTGGACCAAGCACCTGACAAGAAATAAAGAACTTTATCGGCAACCCTGCATGATAGAGAACAATAGAAGGGTGCCAAAGCAAACACTGACTGTCATAATATTTCTGAAGGCACCAAGACTGTAGGGGTGGTGATAGCTCTGCCCTGATTTTCTAGCAAGCCACGATGCTAGAAGCCCTTCTTGGTACTGAAAGGCATGGTTCCGAAACAGAATCTCATTAGTGTTTCAGGAAGAAAGTTTCTAGAAGAAAAAACCATTACCTATACATTAAAGAAAAAGGTTGGATCTTAGTACATACCTCAATTGATGTCATATTCTGAGTAAGAAGGTAGACATACCAACCTAGCAAAGTAGTCAAGGTTATCCATAATCCAACCACCGCGACTCCGCAACTAACCTGGCAATACAGTTACTGCAAACATAAGATGGATTCATGAACAATGAGGAGTTATGAGCAAAGTCAACACCCGGTGGGACATATAGGCATATAGATCTAAGCAAGCGACATCATGGTTTCAAGAGAAAAATAAAATGTCAAGAGCAAAGACCCTGAAGCCTAAGCAATAACTAATTTGAATTTTTTGGTTCTTTTTTCTTTTTTCTTTCTAACGTTAAGAGCAAAGGCCTGAAGCCTATGCATTAACAAGTTTCCAAAAAAAAATAATTCCTACACTCATATTCATACACTTTTAAATATCGAAAACCACTTAGAAAGGGGTGGCAGAAATGAAGGATTTAATTGAAGATGGAGAAGTATAAAGAGGTACTTCAGAATAGTGGCATATGATGCAGATAGACCACACTGCAGTTTTAGATGAGTGTAAAGTAATTTACATGTTCAAGAATGTATCATAAAGCCAAAATGGCTTGGGAATCAACTACATCAATGACAACATCCCAGGTCTGAGGAGAACTTGGGAATCAACTAATTTCCATAAATATATTGCATTGACAGAGGGGGCATTGCCTCCATTCAAGAGCTAGAAAATACATTTCCTTGCAAAAACTACAAGGAACCAGCTAGCCTTCCATAACTTATAAGTAGCTCGAAAATTTTTAGGTATTGTTTGGCTACGCACAATCATCATCTTATAGATACATTTATACATAATGCCATAGCCATGAACATGGCTTCCATGATCTATTTACTATTATTGGGCATCTAGTTATCATGAAAAGCACTATAAAAACCACATCTCTTAGTAAGCATGGCTGTTCAAACAAGAATCACTTTATTACTTTATGGGTCGGGGGAGTATTAGGAGCACCCTCACTTTTGTGGAGTTTGATTGGTGGAGATAAATTAACTACAACTACAATTCATGAAACGGCAAAGAGAAGCATCAATAGCAAGCATCAAAATCTGCTGTTTAGTGGCGGGAAGCGCAACAAAATTATGAGATTTAAAAAAGTAAAATAAAAAGTGGATACTTTTTGTTTGTTTGAATTGAAGCCTGCCTGCCTGCTTCTTTTTACCATTAATGAAACCATATTTAATTTAGGTCATCAATAAAAAAAACCACGGTAGCGTGGACGGAGGGGGGGGGGGGGTACTATCAGTACCCCTATGGGGATTATACATGCTTAATGGTTATATTTCCACAAAACATATGATGTCATTGGCCACCTCAAACTTTAACAAATTACAATACTAACCTGTGCGCGACAAGGGATGGAAGATCATTATAGAAATATATAATTTATACTAATTATTCTGTTTTGTAAAAAAACAAATAATCGGGTCTACAATTGTTAAATACTTAAAGTTAAATTTATTGGTACTTGTAAATCTTCAAAATAAGTCTTAATATCGTAACATAAGATGTAATTATTAATTGTTTTCATTTCTTGAGAATAAATTATTTTTTTGTAAAAATAAAATACATATTAAAAGAGATTGTTTGCCGCTTGCCATGTTCAACATAGTTTGACACGAGAAAGAAATTGTGTAATTAAATATTTATATCAGATTAGATATTAGATTATACATTTAGCAATTCTAAAAGTTAACTTCAACCTAGTTATTCACACATTTATCCATGGTTCCACATCACATCAAATACTGAACAGTTTGCTTGGTGTGACTTTCCATAATGCAAACAACTTTCAAACCTGAAGGCACATATCTTCCCAACATTTAAATAATGATAAGAAACCAAATCTAAGCTATAGATAAATGCCCTCTCTAGAGTTAGGCTTGGAGATTGCCCCCGAAAGGATGGCTTTGCTGCAATAATCAGGCTTATATTTGCAAAAAACTTTTCAATTAGAGCATAACTAATATAGAACAATAGGAGAGGTTGACTCACATAGTATATTTGGATTGAGATAGTATGACTACTCCAGTCCTTGTGAATAGCACTCCCCACAAAAATTATCTAGCGATACCTACTATGAGAAGCATTAGCCATAAAATAATGCAAAGAAACAAAGTTAGGGGATCACAAGAAGCTCACGGTAGAGTACATGCTGCATAAAGCTCCATAAAACACAAGAAGAACAAAGGACTTGTAGTTTCTGTAGCCCACACAATTGTTTATCCAGGTACAATGATGATCCTGCACAAATAAATTGGGTATGCAGAATTCAGAAAAATAAAAATAAAAAAGGAGAAGTTTTAGAAGGCAGAGTTGTCAGAGCTCCAAACATAAAACAGAATAAAGAGGTAAGAGATGTCTTACCATTTTTAAGATGCACCTCTTGCACACTCGACAATGATGAGTTCTCAGAGGCTTGTATACATAACACTTGTCACATCTTTTCATTCGTAAGGCCTGCCACAAAAATATCGTTCACCATATACCTCAAGATACATATGTCCATGCAGGTTGAAGCCATACAGAAGTATTTTTATTTTTTTTTCTTTCTCTAAATGCCTAATTTTTAATGAAGCATCAGCACACACTATCAAGAAAAGAAACGGCCATGAAAGAACAATAGCAATTAAAGCCATGCCAAAACCCTGGCTAGAATGCCCCTTTATGATTTTCTTTCTCTAAATGCCTAATTTTTATTGAAGCATCAGCACACACTATCAAGAAAAGAAACGGCCATGAAAGAACAATAACAATTAAAGCCATGCCAAAAGCCTGGCTAGAATGCCCCTTTATGATTTACAAAGGTGGAAACCACCCAAGATGAATAACAAGAAAACTTCTTGTTATCCGAAATCCCATTTCTTCCACTCCCCCCTTGAACCTGTGGTCGATTGATCTGTATGGCCGATTGAGGGATTGGGAGCCAGGGTTTTATGCTGGCCCTGTTTTATAGAGGCTGCAGGGTTGATGCAAAATTTCTCTTTGAATTCACAAACCAAAAGCAAGATCAATGTGGATCTATCTGAACCTACCAAGAAGGTAATTTTGTTGTGATTTGATCAAGTCGCTACTCGATTACTCGCAGAATGGTATTTGGCTAGCGAATGAGGGACCAAGTTCAGCCACTTTCGTCTCAATTTGATACGAATTCATGCAAAGTTATGTAGTAGTGAGCAATCATGTGACAACCACTTATCCTTGCTACGGTTATGCGCAGAATGGTTATCTGTATCCCAATTAATTGTTCAAGGTATGTTGCAATACTCAGTGAGGTGCATGTATCTTGATGCACAAAAAATGGATTCAATTTGGAGGGAACTTGTGGTTATCTTTGTAAACTCTTTTTGTACTCATGTGCCACTTTTTTTCTTAAGACGTTCTGTTTTATTTTGTTTGAATGTTCTGTTTTAATTTTGTTTAGGCACTCTATTTTATTTTTGTACTGTTTCAGTTTTGTATATGTGTTCTTTTTCATTTGTTCATTCGCTCTGTTTCATTTTTGTCCATACGCTTTGTTTTATTTGTTCAGACATTTTGTTTCACATTCCGACGAAGATTCCAACGACATAGTCGAATTCCGACGAATATTTCTACGAAGGTGGTATAATGATAGAGGTTGGGATTGGGGTTGGGATGGAAGTGAGGATAGTGTTAGGGATTAAATGAGACGAATGAATTGTAATTTTTTGAAATTAACTTTCCTTGTATGTATTTGTAATTATTGTTGAAAAATTATAGTTTTGGACAATTCTCCCCTATTTTTTATAATTAGTAAAAGCATTGAATAATAGTAAAAATGATATAGAGAATAATAATTTGGTTCCCCATAAATAAGGAAGTGAAGGATAGGGAGTGGTATTGGAATAGGGAGTGGTGTAGGAATAGGGAGTGATATAGGTATAGGGATAAGGAAGCCAGATCCAGTCGACTAATTTCCGCAAGATTTCCTAAATATGAGGATAGGGAAAGGGATAGAGAAACCATTGGGAGTGCTCTAACAAATATCAAATGAAAAACAATCCCACTAAAAGCCCATCATCAATGAAATTGTGATTTCAAATACCAATAATGGCAAGAACAAGAAATTATAGACAGATTGGCCAGAGCCATAAAAGTCGTAACAGATCATGACTCATGAGTATGGAATCATCAATAAAGGTTGAATGCCATCTATCTGTAGCAAAGGTCATTTTCGTTGATTCAATGATCCAAGACTACCAGCAGATTTAATCCAAGAAAATAAGAACTTGGTTAAGGCGACTCCTTGGAAGGAAGCTCTATATGTCATATGTGTACAGAAACAGGAAGAATTAGAAGGCGGCAGAATGGAAAACTGCATATCAACCTTAAAAAAACAAGCATCACCTTTGAAGCCATAAAGTTGGCAAACAAGATATGACCAACCAAATTGATCATAAAAAAGACCAAGCAATCTTCTTTCATTGATGTCGAACGAAAATACGATCGATGTGGAGTGGAGATTTGAAACAACATCTTGAAGGGACCAGGAACTGCTTGCAAGAGCTAAATGTGGAGCTAACTAACAATTTGCAGATGCCATTGGTCGACAGTGGGAAACTACAAGTAGCTAAGCATTTGGCACGCCAGGAACCAAGAACCAGGACGACTAAATAAGTTGCATAGGTTATCTTGTGCGTCTCATATAGTAAGTCAGAATGTGCATCCAGTGTCCATACCATATTGACCTTTATGAACTCTCCCATTCCAGTTTGCTCCTTTAGACAGAGACATTTCTACTTTGATGGATCTCATTAAGTTTGCTCAAGTGTTTCTCTAACTTGTAATACACTAGACCTCAACCAATGATACATAAAGTAATATAAAATATTTAAATTAGAATTTAGAATGTTGAAAGGTGAAAGTTGCAGATATAATAATTAAAATCCATCAAATTTATTTTTCGACATTAGATAACAAAATATGAGAACTTGATTCCATGTATATGAGAAGTATGATTAGTCGAATCAAAATGAAAGGGATTGAAAATTAGGTTGCTAATATAGTGCATTCATGATCGATCGACAAAACCCAAGTTTATTCCGTTTTGTTATGTTTAGATTAGAAGATGAAAGCGAAGACAAGAAAATAAAACAAATGATAAAATATGCATTAAAAGAGCTTTCACTGGACTATGAAAACAGCTTTCATCTTTGGCCCTATAATATTACTAGCCTAGCGATTAGAGCTCATAAGGCCCAAGTACCAACAACAAAAATACCACTCCCTTGAAATTAATTATATATAGTACTCCCACCGTTCTATAATTTTTGCATCATTTTGTCAAATCAGGATGTCCCATTTTATTTGCAATATTCCTCATTTAGAAATATTTTATTAACAAAAAATAAAATTTTATCCCTATTTTATGTCACATCCAACTACCCCATTATCATTTTCCCTCAACTTTCACTTTCTTCTCGTATAAGGGTAAATAAGTACAAAAGTAACACTTCAACCCGCTCTTAAAATCTTGTGCCAAGTTAATTTGTTGCAAAAATTTTGGGACTGGGTAATTGATATCAAGTATTAGAATGCACACAAGTTTTACCGCATTATAATTTGCACACCCTACCCTTATGAAACAAGGGCCTTTTTTAGATATTAGCCACTGTTTGCCTAACTTAACGATACAATTTCCATTCACAGAAAGGTGAATTGAAACAATAATCCGGCAGATTTTTCAGATATCTGGGTAATGTGAGGCAGGATTTCAATTCTTACAAGTACAACGAAAATCCAACAGTGTACAACTTCACTGATGCATATATCCGGTCTTGTAATACAAGTTTTAACTAATGCCCTAAAATAAATAAATGCTCCAAATGAATGATACACAGTACATAATGCCAGCCTTCGAAGTCTAAGCCATCCCATCTAAGACTTTCCCCAGCTTGTGCTAAACATTTATCTGCGAGTTTCACTGGCATACTAGATTTCTTCCCCTACTGTAACTCTTTACTCTCAAGATTCTACAAAAAAATATCAAATTGATTGATCTATAAACATCCATCCATAAGTTTGAGTCATTTGACAACCGGAGTTTCCTCTTTGTAGCACTAACATCAAATACAAGCATAAAGAGATAATACTAGAACTATGGAGATAATGAGGGAAGTTTAAGGAACTCGTACAAATAGCGGAGCTTTGTTCAAGCACAAAAAAAAAAGCCACAAAGATTTGCATCTTATGGTTCTTCTGTACCTAATATTGGTTTGAAACCACATGGGTCAACATAGAGAGTGTATGAAAACTGCAAGGATAGAAATTACCAGTTTAAATGGGCTAGTTGGTTTTAAGATTCTCGGTATCAATGCTATCACATTCACACCTATGACATTCATGTCCGAAAAAACATCCAGGTTGTCTTTCAAGAAAGGATACATTTATCCACATGCTAAGCAGCTTAAACTCTCCCATCACCTGGTCCTCTGAACCTAAGGAGCTTAAAACTCTCCCTTTCTCCTTGTCCTGTAAATGTTGATGCCATGACTACCGATACTAATAAAAGAATTGGATACAAGTTGGAGATAGGTACACTTTTCTCTACATTTTGATCAAATTGTGATTTTACTTTGCCACTGGAAAGGACGCTCGGTTTTCATGTAAAATAGATGTGACAAATGCTGTAGTATTTCATCATCTTCCAACTCCATTTTTCTTTCTCATCTCACCAATTGTTCAAGTGCTTGTATTCTTCCCATTCCGTACATCTTTCCCTTTCTAGGTTTCGTATGTGACAAGATTATCTAGGTTATTGTCTTTCCATGATTGGTGTCGACAAGACTCCACGTTGTATGAATTCATTGCGAACCTAACGATCCTAATATATCAACAGTCACCTCAAATTTCATCTTTGTACCTTCATTTTCTATACATGTTGTCACTTAATTGCCTTACAACCTTGATCCATACACAATCAGCAGACCAATACCACCAGTCTCATAAAAGTTTCCCTCATTTTCACCGCAAATGTTTGATCATACTTCCAATTTCATCATTTCCAAGACAACAATCAACACCCAACATCCCAAAATCAACAAATTTACACCGAATCACAAAACCCAAAGAATATACACACCGAATTCTCAACCCACATAAAACAAAAACAAAACCCAAACCCAAATCAACACAGCCAAATATTAAACTTCTGACACAATATTAAACCTTTTGGATTCCGACTCAAAACCAATGGAGTCAATTGACAATGAGTGGTATATCTCAGGAGCCCCAAATGAGGGTAAACTAATCTCAACACGAAAACACCAAACTCACCCCATTCTCCCCGTCCTCCGATTCCCCATGATTCCCCTCCACATCGGGCACATATCCTTCGTTCACATGCCCCGGATCAGTGATCACACATACCCAGAACGAATAACCCAGCAAAAAAGACAAGAAGCTGAAGATCAACGCGTTTGCGGTCCCGAGTGGGGTTTTGAGTCCGAGCCACTCTTGTAGGAAGACGAAGACTGTGGTGTAGCATATGAGGGAGATTATTGGAAGGAGTGTGAGGATTGGGGGTGATTTGAACTTGTCGAAATGACCCATTTTTGCGGGGAGGGTTGATGATGAAGGTGGGATGCGGGTTGGTGTCATGAGGTTTGATTCAGATTCCCATTTGGGTCGGGGAGAAGGACGAGGAGATTTGCCAATTTACTCGTATGATGTCGTTTGGAAGAACCATGTCAAGACTATTTTATCAGTTTTTATGTTGTTTTTAGTTTTTTGAAAAGTTTTTGAGTGTTTTAAGTTTATTTAAAGGATCTTTTCATAGTTTTTTACGTTTTCAAGTCATTAGAGTTGTTTTCATATTTTTTTAGTCTTTTCAAGAGGTTTTGAGCGTTCTAAATCTTTTGAAGTGTTTTTTAGTGTTTTAAGTTCATTTAAAGGTTATTTTCATAGTTTCTTACGTTTTCAAGTCACTACAGTTGTTTTTACGTTCGTTCTAGTCTTTTCAAGGGGTTTTGAGTGTTCTAAGCTCATTTTAAGAGACTTTTCATAGTTTTTATGTTGTTTTTAGCCTTTTGAAATATTTTTGAGTGTTTTTAAGCTCATATAAATGATCTTTTCTACGTTACAGTATATAATTTATATAAAAATTGATATTTTATGAAAAAATTATAAAATTTATATTTCATCATCGTTATATATGTGTCAAATTTTACATCGTCACGTATGTAAAATCAAAACATTACAAAATAAATAACGGATCTGTCACAATTTAATTGTGACGGCTTGACTCGATATGAATTTTATGTGTATGTTGGATTTGTATGGAGTTTAATGAAGAAATAATATTTTTTTAGAGATAATGAAGTGTAAATGAGATTTAGGATAATTTGATTATAATAATATATATTCTTGTAAAAAAAATATATGATAATCTTTGTAAGGGGAAGCAGTTTCATGGAAGTCAAAACTAAAAAAATATATTGCTTTGTCAATTATAGAGATAGATTATATCGTAGTCACTTAAGGTAGCAAGGAATTGTTTTGAATGAATTTTTTTTTGCTAGAATAGGGATTACAGTAAGACAAATATAGTCTCTATTATGATAATCGAAGTGCTATTCATCTTGTCAGGATTGATCTTTTATTCGAGGTCGAAACACATTGATATGAGATATCATTGAATACATGATACACTAGATCAGAAGTAATTTCAACTCGAGAAGATCCATACTACGATAACGGATCAGATAAGATGACAAAAGCCTTACCGATGGAAAAGTTTGATCTCTGCGGACAGCAGCAGTTATCACGATGGTCCCATAAGTGGAGACCACATACCCTAACATATACATATTACATGAAAACAAACAAAAAAGAGATAAACAAGTTGCATGCTTATTGTCGGCCATGAAAGATATGTAATATTGTGCATCTAATGCACATGAGGGACATGCTTTTTACACTGATTTTTCATGAAGTTCCTGATGGTGGCTTTGTTCAACGTAACATAAGATATACATTGCACTTTTGGGGGACGAAACTCGCGCATTCACATAGAAATTTTCACTCTGTCCAAAGGGCTATAAATAGGCTAGTTCCGGGAGCTTATTTGTGCATCATCACACAAACACAGCAAGATCACCAGAAGTGAGAGAAATACCGAATGTCGGATATTAAGTGATATTCTTTAAGGAGTATATGTTTTAATCTGATAGAAAAGAAAAATTATTATAAGTAATTCTGGTGATTATAATCCTCTACTAGAGTTAGGGACGAAACTTGTAATCCATCTTTAGTCGATATTTTGATAGGGTTCAGTGATATTAGTCGATATTCTTTCTCATATAATTTTGAGATTGCGATTTTCTCTTGTGTTTGGGCCTTGCCAACCTCAACTCATGACGCAACCTAAACCAACCTATGTAGTCTATTAGATATATAGTTGTGGGTATTTTTCAATGAGTTTGAATTTATGTTAGTGTTGATTTTCGTAATGGTAAGCAAAGTCGTTTCCTAAGCAAACTCATAACTTAATCTTCCGAATAACAACGGTTGGGCCATGTAGTATAGAAATTGATTTCCCTAAGCAAATCTTGAAATTTATAAGAATGTCTCTTTTAAACTTGAAACATGTAGATAACTAACTTGGTTGAGACAAAGTATTGGATCATTGGACCAAATGAGTTTGATATCATATTCAGTCTTTATGATTCTAACTCAAAATAAATTTATTATAATTAAACTAACCCATGATTTTATATGCGATTATTTTCAATTTTCAAACTTCAATATAAATAGAGTATATTCAACACACTCATCCCCATGGTTTACTTCCCCATGGTTTACTTGTTTATGCAATAAGCCTAATTGAATAGGGTTCAATTAGATTCGCATCAAACTTGAATAGAAAATCAAGACCGATAATTTCTCAAATAAGTTATCAAATAAGTCGAGTCTAAGTTACATATGACTCGACGGAACTCTTTCGCAGTCTTGGAATGTGGCCCAACTTAAAAGTTGTGTTGACCGGGTAATTTAAATTTCTGGGTTTTGTATTTTCGAAGTCATGAAGTACTTTGCTTGACAATGTCAATTCATAGTACCAAAAAATATTTCATCCAGAAGTGATCTGATCAACTTTGGAGACATGAAAGGAACATTCACACGATTATTCTATTATGATATGAGATTACCCATAAAACTTAGTACTATATATACACACACGAAAAACAGCTGGACCTCCTAGAAAAAATTGACTTGAGGAATGGATATTAAAGTAAAAGGCTTAGAACATTGAAGTCGACACAAATTATGAGTGTTTCTTTATTGGCAAGCTCTCAGTCTCAGCAATTGTTACTAGAAGATCCAGCGACAAATTCTCTGGAAATTGTATAGGACAAGCCATATATCACCCTTCTAGATTTCGTCGAACATTAGGTCAAATTATGTTTACTGCTTCAACAAAAATGTCCTAGTTGAATTTGAAATTGATTGGTGTTGTAGGTGTTGGGATTGGATAAAATTACGAAATGCGAATCCCTAAATCAACGAGGATTAAAATCAAGATAACGTAATGATTTTACGTAGAAAACCTGAAAGGAAAAAACCACAAGATATTCGATCTCCAACCCCAAAAGATTTCACCAAGAAAATAGAGAGAGATTACACCTTTCGTCCATCTAATTTTCTACAAAAATAGAAGATCAAAGAATAATTTTCTGTAAAATAGAAGATCAAAGAATAAACTCGTTAATCTCAAATCGTTCGAGTTTTTCTAAATTACCTTCTCCTAATTCCTCGCACTTCAAAACTATTGGATCAGCCCCCTTTATATATACATTGAGAAAATATCTTTAACTATATTAAAAGATTTAATTATACATAAAGATAAATCCACATCATAATTAACTTTATCTTCTCAATGTAAAATCTTCTAAATAATAACGCACGGATATTCTCCACATAGGAAGGGAACCCGCTCCCAACAGCAGGCAGCTACATTAAACAGCGGGTTTGGTGCAGCAAATGCTTCCACTTTGTATGATGCTGGTCCATGAAATTGTGATATGTGTGTATATATATTGATGATTCATAGCCAACGCAAGCTGTTTACGGTTCGATTAAAACAAAAAATATTTTCATTGGCGAAAAAGAACAACGAAATCCATTAAACTTTATAACGGATTACAGAAAAGAAGAAATTACCAAGTAAACCCTTCGCAGTAATTTATATTGGATGGGCTCTCTGTTTTTTTTTTTTTAAGTCAAAGGGGCTGTCTATTATTTCTATTATACGAACATCCGCAGTAAAATATAGCGGATGCACTTACAGAACAGAATACCGAAATCCTGAATTGTTCTCAATCTCGTCGAATACATTCCTGGACTGAATATCAAAAAAAAAAAAAACACAAAAAAAAAAAAAAAAAAAAAACGATGCAAACAACAACTCAACCAAAACACCCAGGAATCGCAGGAATGATGTTTGAATCGAAGGAATCGCAGGAGGATGAACGGTTTGTGAGTTTGGTATTTGAATTGAAGGAGGACGAAGAGAAGAACATGGGTCTAGTTCAGCTCCTTCGTATAACTTTTCAGCGGATGATGTATAGCTTCCGGTGTAGTTTACAAAGGAAGATATTTTTGAGATTTTCTTTATATTTATTCTCCACAACATCTGCTATTACATACCCTGGAAGAAAAAATAATGCGTTTTAACTTCCACTATAAATTTGAGCGCATAGTTTTTTTCAGGGTTTGTAATGTGGCATGACTGATTTGAGCACTTCCTCTAAACACAAAATGGACGAACCTGCTTTATACAGGCAGCACAAGAAAAATCTCTAACAAAAGATGAGACAACCTAAATTTCGTCTTTGCTCCACATGCATAACACAAACTGATGGTAATGATGAGGAAATATAACCGTGATATTTGATGAGAAAACATTCTGGACTCTTGAGAAACTGATGGGCACTATGTGGTTTATATAAAGGAATCTTACCTCTATCGAAAATATAACGGACGCTTCAGTTGAAAAGAACATCGGATGCATTGAATGAGTCAAACATATAAGTTTCCTGAAACTCTGTTTCATAAGGTAGTCACATCTGTAGCTTTTTGTGATTCCCAATAATGGCGCCTGTGGTAAAGATTACCGGATAGGGTGAGGCTCAGGGTTGGGATGAAGCTGATTAAGGGCTTAGGTTTTGTTACTTGTTTAGGGCTTCCTAAGGGTTAGGGTTTGATAACTATTAAGGTTTAGTTTTATCCTAAAATATTAAACATAAGACGAATCCATTAATCAAAGACAATCATCCAACATTATGATGATGTCGAGAAACCATTACTCTTAGAAAAGAAAGAAATACTAATCTTGCAACAATACAATTATCTACAACCATTAATCATAACACGATACAATCACTCATCTTCTTCGTGTACTTCGGATGATCTTTATGCCATAACTTTGTCATGGTTTCTCTTATCGTGATCAATGCAACATTTACACAGGGAACGCTTTCTAAGTTTCTTGGCACCGTGCTTTTGTTCAATCCCACGTTTTATACGTGTTTCCTTCTTACGATCTTTCGTTTGAGATACAACTGGATCCAAGATGATATCATCCATATCTATAGTATTGTTCGACTCTTGATAGACCATATTCTCTTGGTCTTCTAGAGATACTCCATCTGTTTCACCGGGATTAGGAGCGAACTTAAAAAATGTAACCCTGCTTCCAAGAAGATGTCTGCATTGCCAAACCCTGGAACGATTGACATAGATAGTTATACCTCATAGTCTATGATGAAGACTAATCCACCTCATCTTGTGACACATAGTTACTCTAGCCACCAATCCTGTTTGCATATTTTCTCTGACGATAGGATGAGGTATTTAGGAATCTCAGCCTTGCAACACATACTAATTGGCCTTTTGAAGCTCGATCTGGAATCTTCGATAGACCTCCTTCGTGTACACCCTTGCACCGTGAACCTCTAAAGAGGAATGTAGAATCATAGTACGACTCTTGTAGGTCATTTCATAATCTATCTTCCTTTCCTGAGAATACTGTTTCTCTAACGCTTCATGAGATCTCACAATAAAATCCTTCATCGTCATCGAGCTATTAACATATTGATCGAACAAATGATTCACACCTTCGCTCCTCAAAGTAGTTCTCATCCCGACCGCAAAAAAATAATATTTTGAGTATGTCGGAATCCATTTTTCCTTCACTATGTACAGAGAATGTGACCATTCATTGTCTGTGAACCCATAGTCAATAACGACTGTCGCCATCATGCTTTGAACTCCTCAATTATTACTAATTTCAGGACACAAAATGAGGGAAAATCCATGAGAAAAATATTGGAAGGGAAAAATACTTTGAAGATGAACCTGTTCCCATTAAATAGTCAAGAATTCTTGTCGGCATCGAGATGGAACAATTTGTTCTTCCTGAAAAAAAGAATTTAAGGCCAAAGAATCTCATGTTCCTACGATAAAGTATTCATCATGGCTTGGTGATAAATAAAGCATGTGTAACTTTTTTGATCTTGTAGAAATCTCATAAAATGGGCTTTCTAGAGAACCCCAAATACCAATTCCAATAAGTCCAACATGGATTTCTTTAGAAGTGTCAATTGGGAAAATTCGCCCATAGTAAGTAAGATGATTATTTCGTATTAGAAAACTAGTAGTTCGCCTTGTCAATCCGTCAGGGCCTAAATAACTCCATTTTCTTCCATGAAAAATTGGTGTCAATGGATTAGTTTGATCCAAAACTTGAGACAATGGGTATAAACCGAAAAAAGATTCTTATTTCATAATATTAACTTCTATAATAGTGATCTAACGTATAATGGAATGGTTAAAAGAAGAACGTACTATTACATATGATAGGAATGTGTAATCGCTCCACTTGTATAGAAATTGATGAACAAAACTTAGGAGTATTAGCCATGATGTTGTTAGTGTACTTAGGCTAGAAATTAGGTAGGTATCTGTAGTCTAGGTCAGATGCTGGAGAGCAGATGACCACAAATGAAGCGCATTGTATGGGCCACCAGATGCACACTACTATAGAGAATTTCGGCTAAACAATTAAGACATGCATGGACAAAAAAAGATCTATAAATCTTCACGATCTAGGATTAAACTTGCAAATGATGACCAACACAGCAATGCATGGAGTGCATCAGATCTGGGTGTAGACAAAGTTACAGCAGTGACTAGGTACAGAGGAGGTCTCAACGGTATTGAGTGCAGACTGAGGTGCAGTAGACTGGAATGCAATGGAGATGATTGATGAGGTTGGGTTAGAGATCTGACGATCAATCAAATCGAAGGTTTGAGGTTCAAAGTGTGATAGTACAAATATCTGAAAAAGATGAGCTGTCAACATCAGTGAAGGTTCACATATTGCCAACTGTCACATCAAATCATGTACACAAGTCACGGGTTCATTCTCTCAGCCTATAAAAGGAGGATCAAAGAGCTGAATATGGGCAAGGAGTTGAATAAGAGATTAAACATACAAAGTGTGCAAAACAATCCGAAATTCAAAGCTGCTCAAGTGAGCTTAATCGAGAAAGAACAGAAAGAAGAAGGTTCAATAGTCTGCACTGAAAAACAGAAGATACAGCAGAGTTTATTTTGACACAGCATCCTTGCTATGCATCATCGAATAGTAGGGGATTCGGATGGCATCGACGTTTTATATATACTATGTGGTGAGAACTGATAACTGTATTAACGTTCTATTATTACACGTGTGATTGTGTTACTTTTGATAAAGAATATTGTACTAAGTTCTTTCAGAAATATATACTACGATGCATGTGTAGGATAGGGAAGATCACCTAAAAGTTAATTTTAAGCCTCATGATTTGTATAAAAATATAGCGCAATACTTTGAACAATGTCTCAATCCGAAAATCTTATCGGATGTAGCTTGTAGGAGATTTTTTTTTTTACAAAGAGATGTAGGAGCTTTTAATCCATAGAGACATTAGAACCTCCAGCCTCATTTAGCAATTTTCCTTCAGAAAAATTGTTTAAGAAACATAATTTTATATGCTTTTTGTCAAGTTCGAAGCAGATTCTTCAATACTAGTCTATGAGCAGCATGGGCTGTTAGTTGATAAATGTAAATTGTCTAGTGCATCTTGTACTTTTTTTATTTTGAAAAAAAAAAGTGCATCTTATTGCTTAAATTTTAGTAAAAGAGATGATCCATAGCATGTGTTAGTTAGGAAATGTTATGGAACCAACAATATCGCACCTTTCATCTGTGAGATGGATGGTGCATCGTCCAATAATTTTTCGAGACATCCGCTATAAAGATTAACGAAAATCTGTTCCTTCTTACCCCGGAGGCTAAAAAAAGTGAAATTAAGATCGTGAACTTGATTAAAAATAGAGTTTTATCTGCTGTTTGTAACCCCGGATGGTAGCTCATCTGTTATTCTTTGTCATGGATAACCGAAATGAACAATGAAATTTTCACACAAGTCAAAAGGAAATCGCCATGGTGGAAAGATAGACATCGGTTGAAATTTATTGCGTATGAGACACATGTCTGCTTATTTCAAAATCCAATGCTCATTGATTTCGACCCACATCCGGTGAAATTTAATACGAAAGTGTCAAGCTTTAACTAATCCGTTGTTCTTTGTCATGGATAGCCGAAATAAATAATAAAATTTTCACACATGTCAAAAACAAATCGCCATTGTTGAAAAGCAAACATCCGTTGAAATTACTAAGTGTGAGACACATGGTTGTGTATTTCAAAATCCAATGCTCATTGAATTTGATCCGCATCCCATGAAATTTTATACGAAAGTGTCAGGCTTTAACTAATCAGGACTCCACACGTGTCTGTATTTAAGATGCTTCAGATCTAGAAGTGATGGTCAATCAATTACATTTGTCTACGTGTCACTGAAAAACATAAAAAAAAAAAATATTAGCTCTTCATTTATGTTCTAGGATGTTCACTTGTCGATTGGTGGGGAAATCAATCCAAAGCAGCGAGATGAAGGGAAAAAAATAAAAAATCAATCACGGGTTGCAATGCAAGAATATTCGTCATCCATCATCCGACGGAAGACATTTGGGTCATTACAAGGCATGAAGTCTGGCATAATTATCCTCTGGTTTCTCAGAGCAAAATGAATCTTATGTCCACGAGAGAAAACATTACTCCAGTTGTGAGAACTTTGATTTCTCTTATGGACGAATCGGGAATCGGGGCGAGAGAATGATGAATGTGCTTTCGACGCAGGCCGGAGGCTTCACAAATTCGGGTTTTCTGAGAGAGATGTTCGTAATGAGCTTTGGGATTTGACAAATGTTCAAGATGATAGTATCGGGGATGCACAGTGTGCAGTAAACTATTTGAAGAAGCTCAACAATGATGGATTGAGAAACTTTTTCTATTGTTAAAAGATCGACTCGGAGAACAAAATCGACACAATTGTTTGGGTTGACTCCAAATCTCAGATGGCTTAAGAATGTTTTGAAGATGCAGTCACGTTTAATAGTATATATCGAATGAACAAATACTCTATGCCTTTCGTCACGTTCATCAGAGTGAATCATCATTATCATTTAATCCTATTCGGTTTTCCACTGTTGAGAGATGAAACTGAAGAAACCTTCGAATGGGTGTTGAGTACTTTAGTTGGAAGCAATAAAGAACAAAGCTCCAAAGACAATCATCATAAATCAAGATAGGGTGATGGGCCCTGCGATTGCTCAGGTTTTCGCACGCACTCACCATGATTTGTGTTCTTGTCACATCAGTTCAAAATATCAAGAGAAGGTGCATGAAGTTTATTTGCTTCTGGATTTTCATTATTGCGGATTTCATTGCCCAAGAAAAAGGACCGAGTCTTAGTAAGCCTAGCCAACAATCCCCGACTCCAATTGACCCATGAAGTAGGTCCCAGCCAGTCCTTGTGTACCCTATTTCATGCTTTAAAGTAGATATTTTCCAGTGGGTCTGGGTCGATGCAATTGACATTTCTAGGTTCTGAAAGAAATGAACTTCCTATTTTGAAAGTATGAAGTACAAGTTGTGCAACAAAAGAAAGGTTCTAAAAGGAAAGACGAAGAGTAGAGAAGTGGTCAGTAAAAGCATTTGGATTCTCTTCAGAGATTATTACGAAAAGGCTTAGTCAAGTAGAATCGGGTTGCACTGCTTGATGCTCCGATCAAAAACGAATCAGTGGGGCTATGCCAGTATGACGGAATATGCGTTAGAAAGGCAATCCCTCTCTACGATAACAAAAAAAACCGGGCCGAATAACAATCCTTCCGCTTCCATAAAACAATATCATAATTTCGTGGCAATGTGGACTTAAATGGTAATATTGGATCCTAGGGAACCATCACAAGTAGGCCGGCCTATATTAGAACGAGAATGTCGTGTCGTCTAGTGGAGCGTAGAAGAAGGTGACTCGCACAACAGCTGACTCCTTTTCAATAGAAAAGAATAGCCAGACCAATCTAGCTGGCTGGTCAATCTCAGAGATCTTATCGACTGGCAAATCGGAGATGGACGACCACGATCCAAACCTTACCAGCACTGAAGGTGTACAAATTGATGAACTTTCGAAACCTGCTCTATACTCTAGGCTATACATGATTCTGGCGATGAAGATTCCAACTTTTGAAAAAATTAGCCAACGATCACGACAACATTCAATTCACCTTTGGATTTTAAGTATAAGGACAAGGAAGGGCACGTAAGAATGCCGACCACTACATAAGAACTAGTGGCTGAGGGAAAGCGTGCAGCACAAAGTATAGGTTGGGTGGAGCTTGAAGAAGCGAGCCCCCTATCAGAGAAAGCCATTCCGCGCTAGCCTCGCTAGCTAACGTTTTTCAGCTGGCTGTTGTTATGTTAGTTGTAGTGCGCTTTCTTTTGTTGCACAACCTTATCTTATGAGCATGAGCAGTATTTTCTTATGACCTGGTCGAGAGAGTACGATACATCGGTGTAAAGGATGGAGTGGGATCTGTGAGGTTCGTTATAGTGAGGCCCGGCCCCGGAGTCTAAAGAAGATCACGTCAATCATTTGACCGTCGAGCAAAGAGAGGTATGATCAATCGACTCATCCTCATCCTTGTACCCTAGGGCAGACGCCAAGAAAAAAAAAAAAAAAAGAGTGCGTAATGAGATGATCTTTGATAAAAAGAGAGAAGGGTGAAGCTCGATAGTGCCTATTATTGCATGTATTGCCCTGATTGTCGACCAACACCCCTGATAACTGTGATGGATGCTGATGATGGACTTATATTGTTATGAGAGGATAGCCAAGCTAGTTTCTACTCATGAACCTTTTTTGAGGTGGGTTTTTTTCTGTCACGTTTTTTGCGTTGTACTATGTGTTTAAAATATGATCTTCTGTATTTTGTCAAAGGTGATATGAGCTGTGTGCAGTAGCGAGTAGCCATGCCAAAAAGAAGTTGTCTCTAGCTTCCCCTCTTCACCGAACACTCCACACCTGATTCATCATCAACGGGAGAATAGTAATTACTCTTTTCATTTTATTATAATTTATTATTATTATTATTTAAATTATAACGTTTTTTAGGATATTTCATTCAAATTACAATCTTATCATATTTAATAATTTTTTTAAATAAAAATATTAAAATATTCTTATTTTATATTATATTTTCTCTTTATTTTTTTTTTCCTCATTTTTTTTATCTCATAATTCATAAGAACAAAATTATCATTTCTATTAATTCAATACAAACATAAACTATTTTATATCGCATCAGTTCACCTATCACCATTTCTCTTTCTTCTTTTCCTCATTTTTTTATCTCGCATATTCATAAGGACAAAATTATCATTTCTTATTAATTCAATACAAACATAAACTATCATGACGTATTAAACCGTTATAATTTAAATAGGACTGAGGGAAACATGGTAATTTAAATCTTATCTTCATACATCTCAAGATGATGATACAATACCAACGTCAATATTAGAGAGGTTATGATAAAAACATATTTTGCTTTTCTTCCAATTTAATTATAATATTTTAACTCGAAAAGGGATTTTATATATGTGTTGAATTTATATAAAATTTGATGAAAAAAAATATTTTTTTAGAGATAATGGGATATAAGTAGAATTTATTAGAGAGATGGAGGAATGAGGTGGTCGGGTAATTGGATTATGTTAATATAAATCCATTAACAAATAAAAAAAGAATAAAAGTGTTACATTTATATTGAACCTAATAAAAAATAAAAGTGTTACAATTAAATTGGTATGGAGGGAGTATAATTATTTAGACCAGTTGTTATTAATTGATTTTTATTTAGAAATTATTTATATGCGAGAACGAAATGATGAGATATATTTCCTCCGTCCCTATATGCATACAATATATTTTTTAACAGTCCCCATTTAGTAACATTACCGTATTTCTAAAATTTTCACATAAAACATTAACGAAACAATCACTATTTGTTACAATATCTCCACTATCTTTTCTCTCAACTGTTATAGTAAATCCCTTTATCACTAAAAGAATACTTTTTCTCCATCGAATTCCATAAAAAATCAATACACATAAAACTACGTATTATATCAAATGGTTACATTTAATATGAGACGAGAAAGCATATATCTCCTTCGTAGAATGCATACAACTCCTAAATACTCCTCCTGTTCCAAAATATAGGAAACAATTATATTTATGTGTGTGTTAAATTTGTATGGAATTTGATAAAAAAAAATATTATTATTTTTTGTAATAATGGGGTTTAGTGAAGCAGTTATGAGAGGAGATAATTGGTCTATTATAACAGAAGGTGAGTATTATTATATTTTTTATGTGAAAAAAGTTACTAAATATGATATGTTGCATATATTTTGGGACAGTCTAAATAGACAAGTATTGCTTATATTATGAAACGGATTGAGTATTAGGTTTCGGCTCACATCGTAGAATGCTTTGATCTTATGTATTCAAGATTTTATTATATTCCCCATGTCTCATATAAATTACGACACATTACTAAAAATGAATGTCCTACATACATTGCGATACTTTCTAAAATGGCATGTTTAATAGTCCAAATGTCTTAACCGTCCTTATTTTATTACATCATCTTTTATAACATTATTTTTTCTCTCTCTACCCACTCATAATTTTTTTCTTTCTACTCATAGGGATATAATTATAAAACACCCTAAATTCATCACTTTTATTAATAATCATGTCAACTCAACACATCGTAATTTATTTTGGGCGAAGGGAGTAGTTATAAATAAGGAGTATATTACTCCATCATCCATCCTATTTATTTTGCAACATTTAATCATCACTTAAAGTCTTAAACTATCATAAGTATTTCATAATAATTTTACACAAAACGATGTTTGATCGTCCCCACTAACGATTTATAACTTAAATAAATTTATTACATACCTAAGCTAAGATTGCAAAATAAACGGATTTGAAAGAATACATTTTTTTTTTATCAAAAGGAATATTACCCCCTTCATTCCTACAAAATTGAAACACATTAAATTGGGTCGTCTTAAATAAATTGCAAGTTTATTCTATTTGAA
The DNA here is from genome assembly GCA_001925005.1 of Drosera capensis. Taxonomy (NCBI): domain Eukaryota; kingdom Viridiplantae; phylum Streptophyta; class Magnoliopsida; order Caryophyllales; family Droseraceae; genus Drosera; species Drosera capensis. The sequence goes on along the minus strand of LIEC01010290.1, from coordinate 17,374 downwards.
AAAAAATTTCCTACAAAAACATGAAAACACCCTTATTATTTACGTTATATCACATCAATTTACCCCATCATTTTTATTAATAATCATGTCAAATTTATACATTGTAATTTATCTAGGACGAAGGAAGTACTTATAAATGAAGAGTATATTACTCCCACATCCATCCCATTTATTTCATAATATTTAATCATCACTGCATTATTTAATATGTATGGAGATTCGTTATTCGTCTTAACGATGTAAGAGAATTACGTTATTAGTCCAAAATTGAAACACATAACTTAAAGTCTTAAATTATCATAAGTGTTTCATGATAATTTTGCTCAAAATGATCTTGGATCGTCCCTACCAACGATTTATAACTTGAATAAATTTATTAGATACCTAAGTTAAGGTTACAAAATAAACAGGAAAAAAGGAATATTTTTTCTTTTTTTATCAAAAGGAAAATTACCCCCTTCGTTCCTACAAAATTGAAACACTTATTTGATTGGATCGTTTTAACTAAATTACAATCTTATTCTATTTGAATCACAAAAATATCAAAACATTCTTACTATTTAAGTTATATCACATTAATCCATCCATTATTTTTATTAATAATCATGTCAAATTCACACATCGTAATTTATTTAGGACGGAGGGAGTAGTTATAAATGAGTAGTATATTACTCCCTAATCCATCTCGTTTATTTTGTAACATTTAATCATCACGATACTATTTAATCCATATGGAGATTCGTTATTCGTATTAACGATGTAAGAGAATTACATCACCGATCCAAGATTAAAGTATATATTTTAAACTCTTAAACTATCATAAATATTTCATGATAATTTTGTGCAAAATGATCTTTGATCGTCCCCACCAACGATTTATAACATGAAAAAATTTATTACATACCTATGCTAAGGTTGCAAAATAAATGAAACCCAAGGAATATTTTTTCTTTTTTTATCAAAAGGAATATTACCCCCTCCCGTCCTACAAAATTGAAACACTTGTTAAATTGGGTCGCCATAACAAAGTTATAATCTTATCATATTTTTTAAAAAAATTTCCTATAAAAATATCAAAACATCCTTACTATTTACATTATATCACATCAATTCATCCTATCATTTTTATTTATAATCATGTCAAGTCCACATATCGTAATTCATCTGTGATTGAGGAAGTAGTTAGCAATGAGTAGTATATTACTCCCTCATCCATTCCGTTTATTTTGCAATATTTAATCATCACTGTATTATTTAATCCGTACGAAGATTCGTTATTCGTCTTAACGATATAAAAGAATTACGTCACTGATCCAATATTAAAGCACATAACTTAAAGTTTTAAACTATTATAAATTTTTCATGATATTTTTATACAAAATGATTTTTTATTGTCCCCATCAACGATGTATAATTTGAATAAATTTATTAGATATTTAAGCTAAGATTTTCGATGAGTGCATAAATGCTATTTCCCACCAACCCACCCAAAGGCGGAGAAGTAGGCTTGATCAGGTTCTCGTAATTCAGAAGGGGAGATTCAGCTATTTCTAGATCCGCATAAGGTTGTTTGCAAAATAAACAGTACTGAAGGAATATTTTTTCTTTTTTTTATTAAAAGGAATATTACCTCTTTCATTTCTACAAAATTAAAACACTTATTAAATTAGATCATCTTAATTAAATTATAATCTTATCCTATTTAAAAATAATTTCCTTACAGAAATATCAAAACATCCTTACTATTGTCGTTATATCATATTAATCCAATCTATCACTTTTATTAATAATCATGTCAAATTCACACATCGTAATTTATTTGAGACGGAGGGAGTAATTATAAATGAGGAGTATATTACTCCCTCATCCATTCCGTTTATTTTGCAATATTTAATCATCATTGTATTATTTAATCCGTATGGAGATTAGTTATTCGTCTTAACGATATAAGAGAATTACGTCAGTAATCCAATATTAAAACACATAACTTATAGTTTTAAATTATCATAAATATTTCATGATAATTTTATGCAAAACGATCGTTGATCTTCCCCACCAACGATTTATAAATTTAATAAATTTATTACATATCTAAGCTAAGGTTGCAAAATAAAAGGGACTTAAGGAATATTTTCTTTTTTTATTAAAAGGAATATTACCCCCTCTATTCCTACGAAATTGAAACACTTGTTAAATTGGGTTATCTTAACTAAGTAAGTTATAGTCTTATCATACTTATCCTATTTGAAAATTTTTTTCTTATAAAAATATCAAAATACCCTTATTAATTACGTTATATCTCATCAATCTATCTCATCAATTTTTTCTTTTTTTCTCCCTTTATCACTCATAAAATCAAAAAATAATTTAATTTTTACATCAAAAATCAATATATACATAAATAAACATATTAAATCAAATAATTATAATTATATTATTACGAACAGAACCTACAAAGATGACATGAATAGTTTCAACGTATAATTATAACTTTTTGTACCTAATCCAAACAGTACAATAAAAAAAAGGTCACTACAACATGGCCCCCATCTGAGCCATCCATCCTCATCTTTCAAACCAACGGCCACGAACTCTTCTCAACTAACCTCTCATTTTCTCACCCAACACCCAAAAATTCGCTCCACCTCACCTCTATTTAAACCTTTTCATCAACCCAACTCTAATTCATTTTCCCAACTCTTTCTCTTCAGCTCCACCAAACCCAAATCTCTCACCATATAAAATTACAATGAATCGCTACCACCATATCCACCACGGCGGCTCCAACGGGTGCTCAAACGGGCACATGGAAAAGCAAAAGCAGCGTCAGCACGATCCGCTTAACTGGGGAGTGGCGGCGGATTCCCTGAAGGGAAGTCACCTCGACGAGGTGAAGAAGATGGTGGAGGAGTCGAGGAAGGGCCTGGTACGGCTTGGAGGGGAGACGCTGACGATAGGACAGGTGGTCATGGTCGCAAAAGCAGAGGGGGGGAAGGTGGTGGAGCTGGAGGAGGCGGCGAGGGAAGGCGTGGGGAAGAGCAGTGAGTGGGTGATGGAGAGTGTGTGTAAGGGGACGGATAGTTATGGTGTCACGACCGGGTTTGGCTCGACTTCTCATCGGAGGACTAAGCAGGGTGCCGCGCTTCAGTATGAGCTTATAAGGTATGGTTAATTTGATCGTTATTTGGCCGTAGTATTGTTAATTAATTTCATGCATGTGGTTTTAAACTGGGTTTAGTGTGACAGCGGTAGCCATTTGCTGAACTTACAGCAATGGCCTATTTGGGGACTTTACTTCCTATAACAACTTATGTAATCAATTCTGTACTGTATATATGTGAGGAAAATTGGGTCAGAACATATAGCATGGGTGTAGGGTGAAGGGGGTGATGACATTTAGTGTTACAAGCTGGAACAATTAATGTTTTCCCAAGCTGGAGGTTGGATCAGATCCACACTTTCATATTCATTCCTCTTGTTGAGTAAAAATGGTATGGTTTTGGACCACTGGGCATATGTGTATCTAATTTTTGGTTTGTGTATATATATGATCAAAGTTTTTATTCTATTCCTATGGATATCAGGTTGTGAGCTTTTCCAGTTCACACAATGACCCTGGCCGGTGTACCTGTCACAGACAGGATCTGTTTTTTTTTTTTTTTTTTTTTCTTTTTTAACCAACAAAAAACTGTTTTCAGTTAAATACATATAAATATAATTCAAAACCAATATGGAGTTAGTTGGGTGAGAACTTACAAGGATTGGTCGGTGGAAGACTTCATCAACCGAAGCCCTCGCATGATTTAGTTGTCTTGGTATTGTTTTCAATACTGAAAAAAAAAAAAGACAGAAAAAAAAATCAAAATCATTTTTTAAAATCTAATTATTTTTTGTAAAAATAATTTTGAATACTGTATTTTGATGAAACATCGAACATTAACAAAAAATTATTTTTCTGATTTTTTGTTTTTTTTATTTAATCAGTTTAAGAAATAGAAAATAGAAAAAAAAATGATACCAAACATTTCTTTTTTATCCTACAATGAAATAAAAACAAAAAACAAAAAATAAAAAAATATCAAACAAACCTTCATGTTTCATTTAATAGTAGCTATTCTTGAATATTCTTTGATTAGAAAGTTTCTTCTAGAAAAGCAAAAAGACAGTGTAAGTTGATTAGGTAAACCAAATCTATGATCACAACATACATTCTTTTTTTTTTTTTTTTTAACGCGGCAAACTTAAAACTTTTCATTATCAAAAAAAATAATAATAAAGAATTACATCACGAAGCCCACAACTTACATTCTTAATAAACTTTCGAGAACATAAATTGTTTTGCTACAAAATTCAAATTCTCTGACTAAGTTTCTAAATCAGTTCCATGAATATTTAAATTTGTTATAGATCAAACTTTGACTGAAAAATTAACGTTCCGGTGAATTTGGACTGCAACGTCTCTCATGAACTAACGATGACTGCTTGAATTGCTGAAATCATCACCAGGTTTCTCAACGCCGGGATCTTCGGCACCGGCAGCGAATCCTCCCACACGCTGCCACAGTCAGCAACGAGGGCAGCAATGCTGGTCAGGATCAATACGCTGCTCCAGGGTTACTCGGGGATCAGGTTCGAGATCCTAGAGGCGATCACAAAGTTGCTTAACCAACATATCACTCCATGTTTGCCTCTCCGGGGCACCATCACTGCCTCCGGTGATCTCGTGCCTCTGTCATACATTGCTGGGCTCTTGACCGGCAGGCCAAACTCCAAGGCCGTTGGGCCTGACGGACGGTCCCTCAGCCCCACTGAGGCATTCAAGATAGCGGGGGTCGAAGGTGGCTTCTTTGAGCTGCAGCCAAAAGAAGGTCTTGCTTTGGTGAATGGGACTGCAGTTGGATCAGGATTAGCGTCGTTGGTGCTATTCGAGGCGAACATTTTATCTGTTTTTGCAGAGGTTGTATCGGCTTTGTTTGCGGAGGTTATGCAAGGGAAGCCGGAGTTCACGGATCATTTGACCCATAAGCTGAAGCATCATCCTGGACAGATTGAGGCAGCAGCCATCATGGAACATGTTCTTGATGGGAGTTCTTATGTTAAGCAAGCGCAGAAGCTCCACGAATTGGACCCGCTTCAGAAGCCTAAACAGGATAGGTATGCGCTTCGGACATCGCCTCAGTGGTTAGGACCTCAGATCGAGGTCATCAGAGCAGCCACCAAGTCAATCGAGAGGGAGATCAACTCGGTGAACGATAATCCTCTCATTGATGTCTCAAGGAACAAGGCCTTACACGGAGGGAATTTCCAGGGGACACCAATTGGTGTCTCGATGGATAACACCCGGCTTGCCCTGGCTGCGATAGGAAAGCTCATGTTCGCACAGTTCTCTGAGCTTGTCAATGATTTCTACAACAATGGATTGCCGTCTAATCTCTCAGGGGGGCGGAACCCGAGCTTGGATTATGGGTTCAAAGGGGCTGAGATTGCCATGGCAGCTTACTGTTCGGAGCTCCAGTTCTTGGCTAACCCTGTCACCAATCATGTTCAGAGTGCGGAGCAGCATAACCAGGACGTAAACTCATTGGGTCTGATTTCTTCCAGAAAAACGGCTGAGGCAGTTGATATATTGAAGCTCATGTCATCCACCTTCCTGGTCGCGTTGTGCCAAGCAATTGACTTGAGGCACTTGGAGGAGAACCTGAAGAGCACAGTGAAGAACACCATAGCACAGGTGGCCAAAAAGGTTCTAACAGTTGGAGTCAACGGCGAGCTCCATCCATCACGATTTTGTGAAAAGGACCTGCTCACAGTGGTTGACCGTGAACAATGCTACGCCTACATTGATGACCCCTGCTCCTCTGACTACCCGCTGATGCAGAAACTGAGGCAGGTGATCGTGGATCACGCACTGGCCAATGGAGAAAGGGAAAGGAACGCGGAAACATCCATTTTACAGAAGATAAGAGCATTTGAGGAAGAACTGAAGGTCGTCTTGCCAAAGGAAGTGGAAGCTGCTAGGAGTGCATATGAGAATGGAAATCCGGCCATCGAGAACAGGATCAAGGAATGCAGGTCTTACCCGCTATACAACTTCGTGAGGAAAGAACTTGGGACGAGCATATTAACCGGAGAGAAGGTTAGATCTCCAGGTGAGGACTTCGACAAGGTGTTCTCTGCCATGTCTGAAGGGAAGATGATTGATCCATTATTCGACTGCTTGAAGGAATGGAATGGGGCGCCTCTTCCGATCTGCTAGCCATGGTTTGCTTGTTTATTCTAGCTATGCTATAGTACTACAGGACACAATTCTTTCTCTATTTTATATCTCTTTAATCTTTCGATGTGTGTAATTTACACATTGATACCTGGAATGATTAATGTGTAATTTACATATGGGACTCGAAACCAGGATATCCGAAAGTGGGACTCTACGAGATCAGGCTCCTAATATCGAGATGTCAAAGGCTATGTTAATTAATCACGACTCCGCGAAACCGAGCTAAGCAAAATCGGGCAACCAAAGATCTGATGTGGGCTTCTCACAAACTAGGAAAATTAGAAGCTAGAGATCAGGGATAAAGCGATGTCGGGACACAGCGATATCAAGGTCTGGTCTCTAGCTTCAAAGATCGAGGTTTCAAGCGAAGCCACATAACACGAGAGGCTCGAAATCGGGGGCCTCGAGATCGAGGATCTAAGCAAGGTCGTGAACCTAAGGTTTGATCTCTCTTCATGCACAATTTAATCAGTTTTTGCATTGGACAAATTCGATTATTCTTCTTCATTTTGAAACAACAAGTTTAATCTTTTTTCAAAGTTTAAATCTTATTGGTTCCGGTCTTTTATCCGGATATGATAATCTATATTTTCTTGATATAATTACCTCACATAATGAAACCTTATATGTAAGTTCCAGTGATAATAAAAGAAAATTAATCAATGAGAATTCCTTATCACTCTAGCATAAACATTTGGGTCTTATATCCAAACAAAGAATTCAGAAACTTGTGTCGGATGGAATTCATGATTTTCTTGATTCTTCAAATTTAGATATTTCCATTGAGTATATCAAGGACAAAAAACAAATAAATAAGACTAGATTAGGTGTCGAGAGAGATGTCTTAGAATTGATACATATAGATATTTGTGGAACATTTTCTACATCCTGTGAAATTGATCAACAATACTTTATCATATTCATAGACGATTACTCTCGTTATTGATATCTATATCTCATCCATGACAAGTCTCAGTCAATAGACGTATTCAAAACATATAAGGTCAAAGTTGCAGATCAATTAGGCAAAAAGGATTAAAACCGTTAGATCTGATCGTGGTCGTGAATACTATGATAGATATGATGATTCAGGTGAACAACGTCCAGGGTCATTTGCGAAATTCCTAGAGAATGGGATCGTTCCTCAATGCACTATGTCAGATAGTCCTAACATTAATGGTGTAGCTGAGAGATGAAATCGAACAGTAAAGGACATGATGAGGCCACTCAGGCCATATCTACATGCTTGTTGGAGGAGCTATCTCTTAGAGAAGCATCAAACAATACAGCTACTTTCATCATGTAAGCAAAATTTATAACATATTACGAGGCATTCAATCAAGGATTATGGCTGTGAAATTTTGTTACTAGACTACGCATAGTGGATAGCATTAAAAGGCCACTCAGGCTATTATGTGACAACAGGTCAGCGTTTCTTTATGCTAAAAACAACAGCAGTTGATCAAGACAAAGTATATAGACGTTAAATTTAGAGATGTGAAAGAAAAAGTACAGAAATGACAATTGTCCATAGAGCACATCAGTACTAACTCCATAGTTGCGGATCTGTTCACTAAAGGATTGTCATCCAAAGTGTTTCATGAGCATGTTGTTCATATGGGTGTCAAATCAGTTGATGATTATGGTTTTTAGTGGAAGCTTGTTTTGTAGTGTGTCTATGGTGTCAAAACATATATTTGATTGATTAAATTTTTAATGTTGTATCTATAGATTTACAGTTTTAAAGTTTCATGTATTCTTACAATTTTGAGATTGATCTCGATAAAGTTTAAAGTGGAGCAGTTGGGAATAGACATTCTACTTCGGACCATACTTTATATTATTTTCATGCTATACACCTATACTTGATCCATGTTGATTATATTGATATACATGATCATTGTTGGGTCTAATTATGTCAATATAAAATAGATCTCTTTAGTCCTATATTGATATGATTGATGGACTGGATTGGTTAATGAGGATTATTAGTTGATGGTATTATTGAGCTCTTAAGATTATATTGTGACATACAATATTAAGGTTTATGCATGTACATGAGTATATCATCCAAGTGGAAGATATATAGAGTTATATCTCCCACTTGATATAAATCTTTTGTCCCAAGTTAATATGAAGATGAACTCAACCCAAGTTATCTCCCACTAAAATTTCACCAAAAGAAAAAAAACCAAACAAACATATAAAAAAAAAAAAAAAGAGTTTCAATGCTTGATGTTTGCATAAGTGTAAATTTATAGCAAAAAATTATTCTCAACAATTTTAGTCTCTAAGCATAGTTAGTGCATGTTTTTTTTTAACCATGGTTCCACCGAAAAATGATGTCGAGTTTTTCACAAACACACAAACAGACCCGAATATCCTATAAGAAATATCACAACTCCAGTAACAAGTGTCTTATATGGATAACATAAATGAGGAACTTCATAGTCAGTATGAACGAACAAATCGAATTGAGGAGCAATTTGCTCAAATTTGGAAAATGTTAGACAAACAATCAATTTGTCAAGACTTAGAAGAATCCGTAAGGCTACTTGTCGAATCGTCCTCTCCTGTAGCTTCAAACCAAGCAGTACTCCCTATACCCGTCGCTAATGTAAAAAAAGGTCAAAGTTTCAGACCTTAAGTGAATTTTGACATAGATGATGTTGGTTTCCTCCAGGAGGATGACCATGAGGAATTATACACTAGATGATCAGGATTTCGACGTAGAACTCATAGGCAGCCACCGTAACCTGATAGGTTTGATCGTGAGCATTTTACTCTTACAAAAAGTGTTAAGATTGATACTCCTTCATATGATGAAAAGTTAGATCCTATCGTTTTTCTGGACTGGTTAGATTCCATTGAGGAATTCTTTGATTGGCATGAGATGATTGATAATGAATGTGTTAGTTTTGTTAGAATGAAATTGGTTGGGTCAACAAAAAAATATTGACAAAATATTCAAAGAACAATAGAATGGTTAGGATAACCACCTATCACTCTTTCGTTAATTATGAAACAAAAATTGAAAGAGAAGTACCGTCTTTCGTTTTATAGAAATTAGTTAATAGATCAAATGTTGAATCACAAACATTTTATTTTCTCGTGTCACTAATTATCTCATCACTTTTGAGGAATTAATGTTAAGATGTGATGTTAATGAAGATCCTTATGTGACTCTCACTAAATTCATTAATGGTCTTAAACCTGATATCAAACGAGAACTTGCAGTGTACTCTCCGGATACTTTAGAGGATGCCTATCACAAAGCACTTGACGTGTCGTCCTACAATCCAAAATAATGAGTCACGTCCCTATAGGTCTCCTTCACAGGCCTTTGTGAGAAAAGGTATTCTCAAAACCCCTGTCTCTCCAGCACTTCCTATGTCGAGACCAAGTGGGTTACAAAACTCATCAACTACTCGATCTTCTTTTGAAACACATCACAAAGTATAATGTTTCAAGTGTCATGTCAAAGGCCACATCGCTTAGAAATGTCCTCAAATAGCCTTGCTTTTGGAGCAAAAAGATTACGAGCCACTTGAGTATGAAGATCGGGTTGTTGATCCGATCGAATACTCTGGTGATGATGATTACGTAGGAGAGATAGACCATACTGAACACCAAGTCCATGTTGTAAGACACCTTTTTTCTACTTCATTGGACAAGGATGAGTGAAAACGAACAAATATCTTCCAGACCATAATTAGAAGCAATGGTAGATCTTGTAAGCTAGTAATTGATGGTGGAAGTACTATGAATGTAATTACTAAGTCCATTCTATCCAGGTTAAATCTTATGTCTGAATCTCACCCCACTCTATTTAATGTTGTATGGATTAACAAGACAACTCTTTCAGTAAGTGAAAGATGTTTTATCCCTATTTAAATGGGGGATTACAACGAGAGAATCTATTGTGATGTCTTACCGATGAATGTTGTTCACATTTTACTTGGTAAGGATAACACTATGATCATAATGTGATCAACTATGATAAGGAGAACACTTATGTGTTTATTTACAAAGGGAAAAGGATTGCTATAGTTACCATCCGCACTTCATTGACCTCATCCCTGGGTCATAGTTACCAAACTTGGCTCACTATAGGATGAACCCTAGGGAGTGTGACGAATTGAATAGACAGGTCAAAGAGCTTTTCATTAAGGGTTTAGTATGATAGTCTCAATCCTGGTGTTGTCCTTGTCCTCCTTACCCCAAAGAAAGATGGATCTTAGAGACTGTGCATAAACAGTATAGCCATAAACAAAATCACGATCAAGTATAGGTTTTCCAATCCTATACTTGAAGATATACTTGACATGCTAGATGGCTCATATTGGTATTCTAAGATCGATTTGAGGAGTGGATATCATCAGATCAGAATTAGGCCTGGGGATGAATGGAAAACCACTTTTAAAACACAAAATGGCCTATGTGAGTGGTTGATTATGCCTTTTGGTCTATCTCATGCTCCCTCACTTTCATGCGCTCTATGACTCATATTTTGCAAACCTTATTGGAAAATCTCTTGTCGTGTACTTTGATGTTATCTTGATTTATAGCAAGACAAGAGAGGAGCATATTGAGCACCTTTCTCGGGTTTTTCAGGCTCTTAAAGAACACAAACTTTATGTCAATCTTAAAAAGTGCTTTCTTTCAATCTCATGTCTTAGTTTTAGGATTTATTGTCTTTGCTGACGATATTTCAGTGGATCCCGAAAAGGTTTGAGCCATTACGGAATGGCCTTAACCACGGACCATCACGAAAGTTCATAGCTTCCATGACCTAGCCACTTTCTATGGAAGGTGCACCCAACATTGATTGTCTTAGAAAAGAAGAGTTTAAGTGGACCTCGTCTGCTTCTATAGTCTTTAGTTAAATCAAAAAACGTTTATCCGAAGCCCTTGTCCTTCAACATCCTTATTTCACCAAACTTTTTGAGCATGTGATGCTTTTGGCATCAGCATAGGTGGTTTTTAAGTGAAGGAGGTCACCCAATAGTCTTTTTTAGCGAAACACTCAATGATGGGAAAGAATGTTACTCAACGTATGACATAGAGTTTTATGTTGTTGTCCAATCCCTCTAATATTGAAGGTATTGTCTTCTTCCGTAGGAATTTGTCCTATATTCTGAACACGAGTCATTGAGATTTCTAAACTCTCAAAAATATCTTCATGGTAGGCATGCTAGGTGGGTTGAGTTCATAAATGAATACTCTTTTATCCTTAAACAGCAAGCTGGTAAACCTAACCCGGTTATTGATGCCCTGAGTTGAGTTGCTGAGGTCCTTCACGGTGTGCACATCAATGTAATCGGATTCGAAAGAATGAAAAGTGAATACCCCTCTTGTCCCGACTTTAGCACGATCTACAACGAAGTCCTGAGTGGTAACGTAGGGCTTTTGTTGACTTCTTCGTTTATGAGGGTTACCTTTTAAAAAAGAATCGCCTTTCATTCCCTACACTTCACTTGGAGAGTTCTTAATCTGGGAGTTACATGCAAGAGGACTAGCTGGTCATTTAGGGAGAGATAAGGCCATTGCTTTAGTCGAGGATAGGTTTTACTAGCCATGTATAAAACGAGATTTTTTTTGGATTGTTACACAATGTCGCACTTGTCAATTAGCAAAACAAAAACAAAAAAAAAACAAAAAAAAAAACATAATATTGGCCATTATACTCCTTTACTTGTCCCACATGAATCGTGGAAAGATGTTAGTATGGATTTTGTCCTTGCGCTCCTAAAAACAACTCGAGGTCACGATTCCATTCTTGTTGTGGTTGATAGATTCTTCAAAATGGCACACTTTATCCTTTGCAGTAAAGCTAGTGACTATGTCCAAATTGCTAAGCTGTATTTCAAAGAGGTGGTCAAATTGTATGGTCTATCTACTTCCATTGTGTCTGATAGAGATGTGCGATTCTTTTGTTATTTTTGGAAAACAACATTGAAAATGTGTGGTGCCAAATTAAAATTTTTCTCTACATTTCACCTACAAAATGTTGGACAGATTGTGGTAATCAACCAAAGTCTAGGGAACCTTCTTAGAATTATGGTTGGGTAAAAGCAGGGTACTTGAGATTCAGTCTTACATATTGCTGAGTTTGCTCATAACAATTCGGTTAATTGTTCTACTCACATGAGTCCCTTTGCGATTGTCTAGGGATATTCTCCTCATCCCCCTATTGATCTTATTCCACTTCCCCCATATGTTTGTATTTCTGAACCTACTGAATCTTTTGCATATCGTATACATGACTTGCATGGTGAGATTAGATGAAAATTGCACCGAGCAATATGAACTATAAACTTGCATCTGATGTACATCGAAAATCAAAAGAGTTAAGAGATGGTAACTATGTCATGGTTCCTTTGTAGCTTGAGCGATATCCTTAACACATTCAAAAAGCTTCATGCTAGAGCTATTGGCCCTATCCTCATACTTTAAAAGATTAGACGTAATGCTTATTTACTTGATTTACCTGATGATATGAGTATTAGTCCTATTTTTAATGTGGAAGACTAGTCACTTTACCGAGGCACCTTCAAGCCTCCTTTGTCCACACATGATTCTGTAGGGCTTATAGTTCACTCGCTCCCTGCTTTTCCTGGAGGCCTCTTTCCATCGAGAGTGTACTGTCTGATGAGTTCGTTGCATCTTCACATGGCGGTTTTCACCACTTTTTGGTCAAATGGAAGGGCTTACCTGAGTCGGAGAACACTTGGCTATCGGAGGATGTTTTTTGTACTATTGATGCTGATTTCCTGGAGTGGTATGTTGAGCATAACTTTCCCGAGTCAAGTTCTTTTCAAGTCAAGGGGAATGATGGCGGGCCATCTCCTTTCTTCACCCATGCCTACAGCAGTCGAAAGTCCAAGAACCATAAATGAAGGATTTGACATGCTTGGATACTTAAGGCCTGTATTAGCAGATCTTGGCGTGCCTTTGTTCAGCTTAGATCTTTGTTTTGATTTTCTTGTTTTGTTCTAGTTTTGCTTCTTTGTTCCTCAATCCCTATAAATATCATGGTAGTGTTGTAAGTTTGATACAAGGAGATTTGGTGGGTTAAAACCCTTTTCTGATTTCGTTTTATTGCTTGATTGAGGTGCATTGATACATTGAATTGCTAATCTATTTATAGGGCTAAATCAACGAACTATAAAACACGTTTTTGGTCAACAAATGTGAATGTTCAATGGTGGCCGGTGGAATAGTGATGGCTGCTGGAAAAAACCGTGTTCTTTATTTTTGGTCAAGATTAGTGGCCAACATGCTCCCCCCTAATCTTAATATGCCTCCAGATCATGAACACCCATTAACTGACGTATAGTAGCTAACTTAACACCTGACATTGCTTTTGTCAGTGTATCAGCTCGCTGTTCTCCAGTGCTCACGAACTTCACCATAATCTGCCCTTTTTCCATACACTCTCTGATGAAGTGATACCGTGTCTCTATGTGCTTGCTACGACCATGAAACACAGGATTCTTCATAAGAGATGCGACAGATTTGTTATCCACTAAGAGGATCACCGGCTTTGGCTCAGTCTTTGTCAGTTCACTGAGCATGTTCCTTAACCAAAGAGTGTGGCATGCCGCAGCTGTGGCTGCCATGAATTCAGCCTTGCATGATGACAATGCGACAATCTTCTGTTTTTGTGAATTCCAGGACACCAAACTTTCATTCATGTAGAAAGCCATTCCACTGGTGCTTTTCCTTCCATCGTGGTCTCCGGCTAAATCACTGTCTGTATAACCGATAAAAGCTTCTTCATGGTGTCCGCTCGTATAGATAAGACCGTAATGAATTGTACCCTTCAAGTATCTCAGAATTTTCTTCACAACCTTGTGATGCATTATGGTGGGTCTTTCCATATATCGACTCGTCATCCCGAAGGCAAATGAGAGATCTGGTCGTGTGTGTAGAAGATACCTGAGACATCCAACGATGTTCCTATATTCGGTGGCATCCACAGAAACTCCCTCTGAATCTTTGTGTAGTTGTAGTTTAGGCTCCATCGGATACTTAGTGGCATTGCACTCTGCCATCCCGAATTGTGATAAAATCTTCTTGGCATAAGCTGACTGCTTCAGCTTTATCCATCCTTCCTTCTGCTCAGCCTCAATCCCGAGGTAATATGAGAGAAGTCCCAAATCCCTCATCTTAAATTTCGTCATCATTTGTTTCTTGAAATTCTGGACTTCTGCAGTGTTGCCTCCTGTCACAATGAGGTCATCAACATATACTCCAACAATTAGTGTTGCATCTCCTTCATCTCGATTGTAGACAACCTGCTCTTGAGAGCACCTCGTAAACCCACGTTCCTTCAGGCTTTTATCTAACCGTGTATTCCAGGCTCGTGGAGCCTGCCGGAGCCCATAAAGAGCTTTCGATAACCTGTACACCAGATGCTTCTGGCCTTGCACCTCGAATCCTTCCGGCTGAGTGACGTAGACCTCCTCCTCTAACTCTTCGTTAAGGAATGCTGATTTGACATCCATATGGTGTACCTCCCAACTCCGATTCACAGCAAGTGCAAGTATCACCCGAACCGTATCAAGTTCCGCAACGGGTGCGAACACTTCCTCAAAGTTTATGCCTTGTCTCTGGACATACCCTTTAGCCACTAGCCTGGCTTTGTGCTTAATAACCCGTCCGTCTGAGTCCTTCTTCAATTTGAACACCCATTTCAAACCAATGGATTTATGGCTTGGTGAAAGTTCGGTCAGAGTCCAAGTATTGTTCTTCTCAATGGACTCTAGCTCCTTCTGCATTGCCTGATACCAGGCATTCTCAGCTGCTGCTTCTCGGTAGCAGGTTGGCTTGTCAGACTCCAACATCATCAGCTCATCTTCACCATCATCAAGATATACTTCTTCTGTGTTGGCGTAAATGTCTGTGATGTCTCTGAGACGTATAGGGCCATTTTCCGGGGATTCTGGAACTTGTAATGGTATACGTGAAGTAGAAGTAGATGGACTTGCCTCTCCTATCATAGGTGATGAATAACCTACACCTTCCGGTTCTTCTGGTTTGGAATTTGAATTCTCAGATAAGATAAACTCTGAGAATCCGCCATCAGTACTTACACTCCAGTTCCACCCAAGGTTCTCTTGGAAGATCACATCCCTACTTATATGAAGTTTCTTCTGTTGAGGATTGTAAAGGCGATGTGCCTTACACCCTTCCTCCACTCCAAGGTAAACCATGGGCTGGCTCCGATCATCCAACTTCTTTGGATGTGGTACTGTCACCTTCGCATATGCTGTGTAACCAAATACTCTCACATGCTCGAGATGGGGTTTACGGTCATTCCAAACCTCGTACGGGGTATGCTCTCCTAACGCCTTTGTAGGAAGTCGATTCAGCAGGTACACCGCATGTCTCACGGCTTCTTCCCAGAACTCGGCTGGAACATGCATGCTCTTGAGTAAGGATCTAGCAGTGGTCATCACGATTCGATTTCTCCGCTCCACCATACCGTTTTGCTGAGGAGTATACGGTGCAGTGAAATGCCTCTGGATACCCCATTCTTCACACAGCCTCGTAAACTCTTTCGAGAGAAATTCTCCTCCACGGTCCATTCTCAAGGTCTTTATTCTGTGATTAGTCAAGTTCTCTACCTGAACCTGGAACTTCTTGAAAACAGAACATGCTTCGTCTTTTGTTTTGAGTGTATAAACCCACATCCAACTGCTATAGTCATCAACAATGAGGAGAAAATAGGAGTTACCGACAAGTGTGCTTGGCGTGATTGGCCCACATAGATCGGCATGCAGCAACTCTAGTGGCTTCTTTGCTTTGTAGGTTGTCTGGTCCGGGAAAGGGAGCCTAGTCTGCTTAGTTGTCAAACAAGCCTCACAAAGCTTGTTTGGATGTGACACCTTTGGAACTCCAAACGTCAACTGTTTCTCTCCTATGAGGTTCAGCGTATGAAAGTTGACATGACCGAGTCTAGCATACCATAACCATATCGGATCGTCGAGACTGGCTAGAAGACAGATTGGTTTGGCTAACTCCAAACTGATCTTGTATAGGCGATTTGATGTTCGTTTCACGCACATCAACAATCTGCCGTTGTCATACACCCTCATGGTTTCTCCCACCATGTTGTCCTTGACCCCAGTCTCGGTTATTTGTCCAAGACTTAAGATGTTAGTGCATTACTTTGGAATATAATATACCTCATGGAAGGTATACTGGTCTCCATTTTTGCATTGAAATACGATCGTCCCTTTGCCCATGACTTGAACGTCTGAGGCATCGCCAAATCTCACCTTCCCGGTGATCCTTTCATCAAGTTCTTGGAACATTTCTTGTCGTCCTGTCATATGGTTGCTGGCACCGTTGTCTAGATACCAAGTATCCTTAGTTGCTGTCTTCACCTCGTCCTCGTGAAACGCCTATAACACCCTCTTTTCTCTAGGTTGTATGGCGTCTCGTTGCTTAGCTTCTATCTTCTCCTGAGACATGGAAAATAATAGCGCTGACTCGTCACGGGGAGCGCGTGTTTGTTGCCTTTCATCGTCTCGCCGTTTGCCACGACACTCTGATGCATAGTCCCATCTTACCGCACTTTCCTGACGCACTGTATTACTTCCGTCTCGGCCGCCCCTTCCGCGACCTCGTCCACGCCACTGGCTTTTACCTCGGTCTGAGGTACCAAAACCGCGTCCCTGACTAGACGGCGAAGTTTCCCCAGGACTATTCTTCTGGGTTGTCTACCGCTCGATTTGAGTAAACATGAGCCCACCGCCCGTGTTTTCGAGGAGACGAGCTCTCTCCTCGAATGCCTTCAATCGTCTTATAGCCTCCTCGAACGGTATCGTCTCAATATCATAAAATTATTCGATCCCGGCAACGACTATGAAGTACTTATCAGGTACACAGTCGAGTAATTTCTTGACGAGTACAGCATCATTAAGATCTGCACCAAAGCTGGAAAATCGGCTGGACATGCCACTGAGTTTTCCGGCGAACTCGTCAATTGACTCTGGCTCCTTCATCCGCAGCGCATCAAATTCACTTTTCAATGTCTGCAACCGAGCCTTCTTTACTCGATCGGCATCGAGGTACCTTGTCTTCAAG
>LIEC01010289.1:23736-44891 GCA_001925005.1 Drosera capensis | reverse complement strand
ATCAACTTTTGATTTTCCCGGTATTTTTCATTTCCTTCGGAACCTCGGAGAAGCAAATTCCAATCGGATACTTTCCATCTCCCCCATGGCAAAATCCATTCAAACTCTCATTTGCTTCGTAGGACAAGATAGGAATTTCACAAAAGTAAGGAAGTATGAAGGTATTGAAAATAAAGAGAATTCCCTTCGTAGCAGGGAATGGAAATTGAACTAAAGTCATGAAAGGCGGTCAAATCCATTAAAAACGAATCAAATAGTAGTCTTATGAGAGAATAAGAGTTTAGAACCACTTTTCTACGATTCCCTATCTCACTAATGGGAATAGCCTGAACTTATTTTCCCGAGAGAGGTTATGAAAGAAAAGGATTCTTCCTCGGCAGCAAGAGGATTACCAGCTCCAGAATCAGGTGAAGAAGCAAGAGAAGAGCCAGTATCAGAATCACCAACTTCCTCAGAAGGAGTTGCAGAAGCGACTAGAGCACCACCATCGGCAAGAGAGTCTAAAGACCCTTCCTAAAGCGAGAGGAAAGTAGTCTATAACGCCACCATCGACTGCAGCACTTGCTTTTGCTTGTCCCGCTTGCGCAGCTCTAGTTTGAGTTGCGAATGCAGCTCCGGCCTATGAGCCAGAACCCCTTCCCACAGGGTAGCGACACCTGACCAATGGCGGTGAGCGTGGAAGCGATGGCTGCCTTGGCTACGCCGGATCTGATCCGGCCTGGGGGGGCATGATGGTCCTGTTTGTGATAGTGGATGTTGGCCACACGGTGGCTGTGGCTATGGTGGTTGGGAAGCGTCGATACCAAATCTTTTCCTTGTCAAGATTATAGCTAACAATCCAGACATTGCTTCATCACTAGCCTATTTTCTTCCAAAAAAATAAAGGATAGCTGCTGATGGGGTTTATTCAGCTTATTTTTTATGTCCTTCAGTCTCATGCATGTCTTAGGTGCTTAGCCAAAATTCTCTGTAATAGTCTATATCTGGTGCCCCACAATGCTCTTCATCTATGACCGTCTGCTCTTCAGCATATGAACTTCTTTCTATTTAGTGCAAGTTCTTCTGAAATTGTCTGTTCACTTGCAGACGATGTGTCACTGCTTTCCACTTCTGTCATACAGCTGAGAATTTTTCTTGTTCCCTAAAAGACAAGGTTTTCTTCCTAGTCTCATCAAGTTGTTTCTTTTGGTCAACTTTCATATTATATGTGTGGAAGACTCCATATAGCTGTGTCAAGGATATTTCATCAGATCTCATTGAAACCCAATCATATTGCTACATCAGAACATCTTTCTTGTTCTCTCTAATTTCATTTGTTCATTCATTTTTTAGTAGTAGAGGGTTCCATGCTTTCTCTGCAGTGGTTGAATGAACCACTATATCCAATATATCATCGTTAAGAGCTTTAAATATTTGATTTCTTTCTCTTCTATCCACTAGCACTAAATCCCAGTCCTTTTTTATCCAGAGGAATTTGTGTTTGTCCACTTCTCTAGATGCATCAACTGGATATCTTTAGCATGTATGGCCCATCTATGATTACATCATGAATTCTTTCATCTATTCAATCTACATGTGTAAGAATTTTTAACTTCTAGTGATTGAATTTGTCAAATGAGCATTCTGGTGGCTCTCCACTATTGGGGCATTTGGGTAGCTTTGGAGGAGTCATGTTTTCTTTACAAAATAAACTGTTAATAACTTCTTTACAGAAATAAATCAAAACAAATGGCCTTTTCTTTCCAAAATTATTAGTTGTGGAAAGTCAAGCTCTGATACCAATTGTACGATCCACAAGTACAACCTAGAGAGGGGATGAATAGGTTATTTTAAACTTTTCAATGTAATACAGCGAAATACTTGATTTGAATACACTGATGATCTTTGCAGACTACCAATGGTATCTGCATCAGAGACTTGTACTTTGAAAATTTATCTCATTTTGTTGTTTTAATTGATTTCTAACAGTTCTAAAAATACAAAGTAATGAAAAGCAAGTAAAGAAGACAGGATTTATACTGGTTCAGACATTCGTTATCTATTGATAAATGAAAGCTTAGTCGAGTCTTTCCTTGGTTATCAGCATAGTCAATCAAAGAAGTGAGTTCACTATCTTATTGCTTTTGGCTTACAAGACTACCCCTTTACACAAATCCTTAATCCTTTGCACAGATCTTTTGCTAGACTCTACTGCAGCTTCTGTTCTTCAATGCAGATTAATAAACCCTCTTCTTCCTGTTTTACTTCAATTAAGCTCATTATGAACAGTTTGAATTCAGATTTTTTTTGCACACTTTGTATGTTCAACTCTCCATTCAACAACTCTGTTCCTTGAGCTCTTTGATGCCCTTTTATAAACCAAAGGAATGAATTCGTGATTTTACTTGACCTGATGTTGACAGCCATTCTGTCAATAACACATGTGACTCCTTCACTAATATTGATAGCACAACTGAATTCTGATCCTCGTACTGTTATACCATAGCTCAAATCGTTGATTTGACCAATCCTCAGACCGCTGTTCCAACCTTAGCAACCATCTTTGTAACACTCTAGTCTACTGCAACTCAGTCTGTACTCAATATCGATGAGCCCCTGTATGTACCCAGTCACTGTTATAACCTTGTCTATACTCAGATCTGATGTAATCCTTTATGCATTTTCGTGTTGGCCTTTGTCTGCAAAATTCATCCCAGTTCCTGAAGCATTTTTAGGTTTTTTGTTGTCCATACATGTCTTAGCTGTCTTGCTAAAATTCTCTGCAGTAGTCTGCATCTGGTGGATCACAATGCTCTCTATCTGTAATCGTCTACTCTTTAGCATCTAACCTAAACTCCAGATTACTGACTAATTTCCAGTCTAAGAACACTAACTACATCATTATTAATCATTTTATGTTTTCTTTTTATCAATTTCTATACAAGTGAAGGGATTGCACATTCCTATCACATATCTCAGTTATGGTTCTATCAGGATTGATTCTACACCTTGTGGTAGGTGACCAATGTAATTTTAACTGTTAAACAATAAGTGCACTGGTCGCGTAATATTTTGTAAATAAATACCAGGTTGTCTAATCCACAGGGATTATGTAAAAAACTATTGAAATTATGTTATCCTCGTTTTATCTAGGCGATGAAATAATTGATAAACAAGTGCACTGGTCGGGTAATATTTGGTAAATAAATACCAGATTGTCTAACTCATAGGGATTGTGTAAAAAAATATCGAAGTTATGTTATCCTTGTTTTATCTAGACTATGAAATAATAGGTGATTATCTAATTAATACAGATTTAATAGAATGAGTTTAATTAAAGTGAGGGGTGGCTAAGGTTTCGGTTTGCAAATTCATTTCAATGTAATATTGTTGTGCCTATGACTTATGTTCTCATGTAACAATAGAATTTTCTGAAACCATTAATATTTTTTCTCGAGTAATATTTTATGAAACTATTATTGTTTAACAATCCATATTATTTCTAATATGAATTTAGAAAAACGCTAACGCATTAAGTTTTGTGAAAATCCTTTTAGTTTTCAACATAGGAATGTGACATCTATGTTTATAACTCCTGCATGTATCAAGTTATATATTTCTGTATCAACTTAATCCATGGTGTTTATTACTTGAGCATGCATACAATATCTCCTTTCGGTCTCAATTGTACGACACATATCATTCAAAAGATGATCAATCTTATGAAAGCATTAAGAGCGTAATATCCACTTAATCATGAGTTATATTAATCATAACTTAATAATAATGTATATTTATGAATTTAGCAAACCTTCACCTTAATCTTTTAAAATTTAGTTCATGATTTTAATGTTTGGAGAACAAAACATAACATTAATTAAGCAACCAAACTGAATTTAGAGTAAATAAGCATAAGAATAATGAACCGAGGATGAATTAGGCTTTGAATTGGGCCGAATGGACTTGGGCATTGGGCTAGTTGCAATTTGGGCTTGGGCTAGTGTGGACTTAAGGCCTAATCCCCTTCACAAACCCTAACACCTCCTTTCTTCTTCCTCCTTTTCCTCCCCCGCAGCCGCAAATCCTTCACACAGCAATAAAGCACCGCCCGCCTTCAAGCCAGCCACAGTTCGCCTCGTCGCAGCCGCAACGTCACCTCAGCCACAGCCGCTACCTTGCCTTCCAACCGTTTGTTGGACTCGGTCGTCCTTCTCCAGCTGCTGTCAGACTCGGTCCTCCTCCTCCTCGGTGGGTTGGCATCTCCGCGGTGGATCTAGTGTTTCGTGGTGGCTAAAAAATATGTATATATTTCTCTAATTTACAGTATAATGCTATTTGTCTTTTTTCTACCTGTTGCACCCCGTCTTGGTTTTATAGCTAAAATTCAGCACACAATGAGTAAGCAAATCCACAGATTTTATCTTGTGAACTCATCTATGGAAAATAACTATAAAATCCAGATTGAATGCGCAAGTGGGTAAGGTTGGGCTGTTTTTCATGTTTTGACCTGGTTGGCTACGCCGATTTGCTGGACTGTGTGTATGCTGGTGGTGGATGGCAGCGGGCGTGATTGGCGACGATGGATTGGTGTGATCGAAGTGGCTGTTGCGCATGACTTCTGAAAAGCGATTCTGGATTGGGCTTAATGGAATGGGCTTGAATAGAGTTTGGGCTTCAATCACTTTGGGCTTTGGTTGTTTGGGCTGGATTTGGTTTCCCCTAATTTCTTGCATGAACTTTGCCAGCACCTTGTATCTGTAAATATCCAGTAGAGAAAAGTCTATTATTTTGCTGATATTATAAACATATCATCAATTTTATCAACCTGAGTTCGTGAGATGAGGAGATTGGTTTCGTGAGATGAGGAGATCATGGATTCATTTTGTGTCTCTTAATCGCATATACTTAGCTTTTGCATCTAATTATCCAAAAAATTGACAAATAAAAGAAGGGTGAATTCACGTAAAAATGATCTCGATGAGTAGGTCCTGATGGGATCAGTTTCAGCCTTATAGGTTTGGACCTTCTCTTTATTGGAAGCTTATACTCCTTGATAAACTTCTGTTTCATGGCTTCCTTTTGATGTTTGCCCAGCATTTCGTATGTCTTTGATCTCTGTTCTATTACCTTTTATCTTTAGAGAGTGAATAGTCTGCAGCGCTTATTGTATTTCTGCCTTGTCTGCGGTTCCTATTGTAGTTGTTGTTGTGGCCGAGACTTTAGATGCCGTTGAGGGTTGTTCTACTTCAATTCCAACTAACTCCATTCCTGCAATGCAAAATGGGAATGATAGCAGTTGTGTATGTGTCTACCTTAGATGCAGTAGTCCTAATTGTCAAGGATTTTCAATAGAGATGCTGAGAGATTGAGCAGTCTGCATTCTTCTCATATTAGCCTCAATGTCCTGAATTTATTTCCTTGTGTATCCTTGTGCACCTACCTCTTGTCTGAGCTGTACCATATGTCCTTATCTGACTTCTTGATAGCTCTGTTACGTTTGTAGGATGAACTATTGAAGATTTTGCATCAGCTCCTGTTTTGAGATACTCCAAAGCAATATTTGCATTATGGAGTACAGCCATTTCTGGTTCCTTTGGAGGGATACCTCTTGATGATGATCCCTCTACTTCTGTCACAGTTGTTGGTCTTTGAGAGCTGATTTCAGTCTGTTCTTCTACAGGCACAAATTAAGTTTCTTCTTCCATTTTCATAGCTTCTGCAGTTGTGATTTCTGACAAGGTTTTCTCTTTTGAGGTCTGCAGGACAAGTTTTTTTCTTGTTATGCTTGAAGTCTGTGATATTCCATAACCTTTACTTGAATTTAGTTTCAAGGACGAAACTTTTTAATAGTTGGGGATAATGTAATAACCCAAAAAAATTTTCGATTTTTAAAATACATATTGATTATAAAATATACGTACTTTATATAATGAACACGCGAATAAAATATATGAACTTGTTTTTTATCATCAAATCATTCAAGAAATAAATAATTACACATTTTCTTAGCTTTGATGTTCTATCCTAAGTTGGTGGATTTCAACTTGTCTCGTGGATTCGAGGAAAACTTGCATCCGTTACAACGATATCTAACATCTTTCGCTAGCTAGTGCGATAACTAGCGTCCTTATGCTCATTGTCCTGCATCAGGATATAGTGCCATATATATCTCATGATTAGGTTTGGATCTAACATAAGTTGCAAGAAAATACTCCTAGTTGATAGATAAGTATAGAAAATAACAGTAATTGATGAATCTCACAAAATAAAAAATGTGAAAGACAAGATATTAGGCTACGGTATATATTGGGCGTCAACAACGTCAACATTCGACAATAGAAACAAAACTGGGAAGCATATGAACTATTGCTAAGTACGAGTGACCCTATATAACATATAAAGATATCTTAAGGTGAGACCATCCATCTATTTACCACTCAACAAAAGATATCTCAACATCTTCTATGCATCACCTGTACTAATGAAATTGAATTTCTATGCAAAAGAATGAACGAAGAGATTAAAACTTAGGGAAGAGCTCTACCAGTACTCGGGGGATTCCCCGATTCCCCGACCGCATTTATATACCTGCAAGTATCATGATCTATAAACATAAACAGGTCGCCTTTAATGGCTTTCTTCAGAAGGGGCAACGAGAAAACTCTTGCTAGGAGTAGTTCCGGTTTGAGGGTTCTCTTCAGAAAGGTCGTTTTGAGACTTGCTGGGAGTAATGGTCAGCGGCGACCACTGGTCTGGTATCATGAGGAAATATGTAGTCATGGCTTTTCTGAACCTTTTCTTGTACTGCTTGGGCGAGATGACGGTAGGCGAAACATTCTTGGGCCCTCCGAGAATGCCGGAAGCCTTTACCCATGTCTCGAGGTGCTTATCCCAAGTGTACTGTCTCATGAAATCGATGATCCCGAGGACTAGCTCGTGCTTCTCCTCGTCCACCCCAACCAGCAACGAGTAGTCCATTACGTCAACTGACTGGATTACAAAACAATGCAACAGATGATTAAGACTTCTTCTGGATTGACTACAGAAAACTATTTCAGGCAAAACATTCAGTGCAAAACAATCTTTTCACAGCAAAATATTATGCAACTCAGGAATTTTCAAGCCGGCGAAATAAAAAGGTTCATTTATATTCCTACAGATTGATGAATGAAGATGACAGATCTTCATTCTGTAACTGCCAGCAGATACCCTAAGACATGGTCCACCAAAGTGAGAAAATCGAAGATAAAGATTGTTAACTTACAGCAAGGAAACTGGTATCATTCCACACTGCTCTCTCCAACAAACGCTTTGCTTTGTTACCGACAAAAATGGGTGAGGTCGGCATGGCTTCGATAAGGTTCTGGTCAAGAAGAACCTTATTGTTGCCACTCGAGTCTGGATTATACCGTGATCGTGAAGATCCTTTCAGGTCATAAAGCGTTGTTACTTTCCTCCTGAACAAAAGATTCTCCATAACGAGGACGTCCATCTTTGTTTCCTTCCCTCCTTTAAGATGTTTCGTAGTTACCTTGCAACAAGAAAATAAGAAAATGGGCATCAGATACATCCCGTGAAGTTGCCGTGTAAGAGGGTTAAATTTAAAGGTCTTTGGCTTTATGATCATTGAAGCATACCTGATAAATACCTAAAACTTTCGCCAAACATGTAGGGCTCTTGGAAGTTATTGACTCTGTCAAGTACTTGAAATATTCAGGAGCGAACTTCAAAAATGATTCCAGCTCCGTCTTTGTTACCTGCTTGATGATAAACCTATCATCCAATGTTTTTGCAAAAAATACGTTGCTCTTTCCACCTTGGGCACCCCATTTCTTACAGCGACTAAGAGACCGCACGAAATCTAGTTCTGTTGGGCAGCACATCTTCCTCAATGCATCGAACATCTTCGCATGGTAACATGTAACAGTATACTTCACTTTTTCACGATGGAAAGAATCTGAAAAGGATATTCTAATATGCAAGGACTTCTGGTATGGTAGCGTATCTGATACAGAGGAACTGCTACTTGTTGTCTGTCTGGATAGTATACTATCTTCTGCAGTCCCGAAGCTTCTTAAAACTGATTCATCAAGCGACTGAAATGATCTAAGACTCGACGGATCAGTGAAAGGTAGAGAGAATGCAGATTCAAGGGCAGTGTCTCTAGGCCTTTCCCCTTCATCAGATAGTTGGTTGTAATAAGATTGTGAAAGCAATGCGTAAGATATTACACTTGTTGGCTCGTTGTCATAAACAGGAATGACGATTTCATTAATACCTACCGGCAGAAGAAAAATGGCACCACTTTGATGCTCGGACTCTTGAAAGGACGACAAATATATGGGCTTGTAACCACCAAATTTATCAAGCTTTTGGGCACTCCCCAGGAAACTTTTATTCAGCGAGCGGTAGAAATTGAGGAAGGGCATTCCCAGCCAGCTAATGGTATCTTCCAGATTATCAGAAGCTTTCGAAGTAAGGTTAATCTCCGAAGATAGCGCAGGTGATAATCTGATCCCACCCCTTTCTTCAACTTGAGTCTGTTGAGCCAACCTTTCAACCACCGCAGCCAAAGAAGAGTCCACTGAAATGGACCCCAAAAGTGGAATCTCATTATCCTTCTGCATTCCAGGCCCAGGCTGGGCCTTGCCTGTCCAAGCGGCATCAAGTGTATCTGACAGGTTAGACATGAAGTACTCGCTATCGGACAATGCCCTGCGAACAGTGACTCCTGATTCCAAAGGGTCAGAGGGTTTGCTCAAAGATGTATAAGTAGACACGGCATCTTGTTCTTCTTTAACAAGGTTAAGGTCAAATCTGTCCTCCCTAGTTTCATGAACTACTTCACTCTGAGCGGTGGCACTATCTTCCCCAGCTTGATCTGTGCTTCCACTTGGCTTTGGATTCACAAGAAATGAATTACACGAACGAACGCCGCTACTTGATTTAGTGGGTGTGCCAAGGCCAACAACCACATGACCGTTGAGGGTTTTCTCTTCGGACAGTTGTATAGAGCAACCACGGTTGCTGACAGGACTGTCATCTAAGCCAGCAGCATAAACAAGCCGGTTATCCCACATATACGATTGGAAAAGTAGTTGTCGCCGCAGACGATTTATGTCCAAGATATCCATAGCAGGCTGGTTTTCAGTCATATCCGGGTTCAATATTTTCCGCAACATTTCCTACAAAATAGTAAGAAGAGAAGGTTAAACACAGCACCATACCATTATTTGGAACCTAGTTACCAGGAGCACTTAACAATATACAAAACTGCAAACAAGCAAGACTATTTATACTACCATGTAAATATTGCCTTGGCAACCACATTACAAATGCTCCTAGCATGCGAGATGCAGGGGCCAGAGAAATCAATAAATATGTGTTAAAAGTTAAGATTATAATCTATCTACTCTGTTGTGATGGTTATGGAAATATAGAATTGCATTCAACATCGGTTTAACAAAATGACAACTCGACAAACTCGATCCCCTGAAAGAGGGATGCCTTACCTCGAATTCAGCCTTCTCATTTTGCAGAACCCCCTCGAGTTCTGTAATATGGCATCTTGAGGTGGGGGATCTCAAACCACAGTTAACCAGGGTATCGCCAGAAGTTTTACCCTCTATTTGATAAAGAGCATTGAGAACTTCAGCAAAAAAAATATCTGCGCGCTCAACAACCTGTCAATGAAACAGATTAGATCACATATCCTAGTAGATAATTTAGATAACAGCTGCAGTATAGCCTGTTCTACCTCATCTGCTTCTTTCTTTACCCATTCTTGATTCTCACGAACAAAATCGAGTTTTAAGGGCGGGAGATAAACTGAATGAACGTCAGTCGATGCATACCGGAAACAAGCCACCATTTTCCCTGACCTGAAATGGTAGATATCAGTCGGCCTTCCTAAATATAATAGATGCAATAGCAAGTCGCGTGTTATTTATAAGGAAGGTGAGGCATACCCGTAAAATCTTAGACAATCTCTATGCAAAGAATGACCACAACTAGCCACCCTGCTTGCTGCTGCATGGTTTGAAAAACTAAGCTCCAAAAACTTTCCAAATGATAGCCCCCAGGCGGCATCTGACATGATTACTCTCCTGGTTGCAGGAGGGAAACCATTAATCCTCGGACATCGCAAGCATCTATGCCACATCCAAATCTTTCCTTCTTGTTCACCAGGCAAAAGTGGTTCGTGTAACTTCTTGACAGAAATCGTCAGGGTGCCTTGTTGGTGAGTATAACACTGAACATGTGCTTCAGCAGGCATCTCGCAAGAGCGGCATCGGTAATTCTGTTGAGAAGACAATGCCAATAAGAACATTTACATCAACACACTATCCACCTCTTTCAAGATCATACAAGGAAATTAAAATGAAAACAGGAAATAAAAAATTGTATCCACACACAAGCATCGACTACACAGTTGACCCAAAGCTTTATAGCACGGTCAGTAGAGGGCGTTCTATACACAACCGTGCCCCCACAAGGTCCTGCAGAGTCGCGAGATTGTTTCCATCAAGAGTCGAGCTAGTTCAAAGCCACTCTTGGCATGAGTGTGTGATCGACCGACCCAAGTTATTTCCTCTAAAATAGTCCATCAACCCTACAGATAGTCAATCAGAAGGTCTCTTTTCCGCTACAAGGAACAAAAACAATCATAGATTGGCAAGCATGTACCTGATCAAATAAAAGATCCTGCAAAAAGCGGCCCAGAGGTTTGTCGGAACCTCCATAGTATTTGATCCTGAAAAGGTGAGCCCTCTCACACATGGTTCCCTTCCATACACACCGGGAAGATAATTGAACTAAGATGCTCTGGTGGTCTGAAGGTGATGGAGGGAACTCTTCTTTTGTAGAAACTGGATCCCCGCCCTTGTGCCCTTCTTGCTGCAAGGACATGGCCCCTGAAGCAGGAACTCCAAACTGAATACTACCACAATTTGATTGGTCAGTGCGCTCACCCAAAGCATTAGGTCTCCTTGCATCTAGAGAGCCATGGTCGTGACCAACAAGATTATCAACACCAACATAGTCCTCCACATTTGAGGAAGTCTGTCCCCCAAGTAACTCTTCTACTCGCTTCCGCTCATCAGCTTCACTTACATATGAAGCTCCATTAAGATAAGAAGACCTTGAAGAGGAGCGACGCATACTGCTGGAGCGCAAACATGTTTTCTCCTCTGAAGCAATTGATTTTGCCGACTCCACATTATATATGGATGCAAAGTCACTGGGCAAAGGTTTCTCTGATGTTGAAATGCCATTTGAAATTTCAGGAGAATTTATAGGATCTTGCTTTTCTTTAGTTGCAGCAGTGAAATAGGGTACTGTTGTGATTGATCTGTCAATGCTCAATGACTCCTTAGGAAGAGCCACAGTTATTGGCTCATTTAGTGGAACCTCAGGTAAGGACGCTCCTTCATCGGCAAGAAAAGATGTCTCCAAGGCAAGGTGATATGCAGCGAAAACACTATATTGGATGACATGCTTCACTTTCTTTAGCTCATCCACACTAGCACCTCTAAGTAATATCTGGCCAATGGAAAAACAAACGAAGAATGAGATAAAGGTACATTGATACAATTTGATTCTCGTAATCTTCGTGAACACTGCCTCCATCCTCAATTAAATGCAATTCGTTGAAAGCACATGACAAGAAAACCTGGACTCATCCGCAGGAACAATAAACCTCAAAAAAAAAAAAGGGGAGGGGGGGATACCAACTTTAGTTCGAAATATGTAGTTTGATGCATTTCTAATATCATAATCTTTTTACATTGTCTACTGGATATATGACCTTCTTAAAATGTGTGCTGAATTTTGTGAGGCCAAGAACACTTTTCACATTGCAGTGGCGGCAGTAGAATGGTCTCGAAAATGGGACGAAATATAAACACCAGACCAAGAAAATAGAGAGACAACTATATACTATATGGCTATTGGCTACATAACAATGAAGTTAAGGATTATGCAGTATCCACTCGTGCGGCTCTAAATCATTGAAACTCAACTCATAGAATGAACCTTAGGTTCACTTGCTAATTGATAAAGGAGGTGGCACCAGCCATATAGAATTAGCTTATCAAAATCTGAATCGTTGACGTAGTAAAAAACCCTACTGATGTTGGAAGACAGAAAGAGATCCAAGCATAGATGAGAACTACTTTATCTATCCACGGTATCAAGTTTTAAGGACTTACAGTGCAACCGAGCGGCTTTGGACAACCTTCAAAATACATCAAATTCTTCATCAGCTTTCTGCCACCTTGGACAGCTGTGCCATGCTCCTCAACAAACTTCTCCACATGAAACGAGTCACAATACCCCAGCTTTTGGGACGAAAGATGGTCGACAGAAGGTACTACATGAGTTCCTGTGCAGCGAGCTATCCGCTCTAGAAGTGGTCTCTTGATGTTCAAAACGAGCGAAATACTTTTGCCAAGTATATAATCTTGTGCAAATCGTGAAACTGTTTTCTCAACCAGCAAGATATCAGGGTGCTGAGCATCTAGCTTTGCAACAGCCATCTTCAAATGATCCATTTCCTATTCATGTTGCAATCATGTAAGAGCAGAAGAAGTACATAAAATGCAAAAAGACAAAATACCAGGTTATCTTATCATGGAAGATGCCACAGACATGCATATATTTGAGGTCGTCATAGGGTTGAATATAACTATGCTAGTGGTGCTTGATGCTTCGATCAAGATTGTTAAAATGAGTAATTAAAGGTAGAAGGACTATAAGCACAACCTGCTGCAAGAGAGTATCAAAACTTGACAAGTGATTTGATACTCGCTGGTATTCTAGAGCTCCTCCAAGGATCAATATTCGGGGTTTCTCTATCTTCGCAGCCATTCTACGGTGAGCGACATTCTTCTTGCAAACAACTCCTTTCACTATGACGCTACAATGCATCAGGGAAAAAAGCTTCCGTAAGAAAATTGCCTTCAAGAACCCCATTTGCTCCATCTAAGAGTCGTTATACAATTAAAGGTTAAGATAAGTAAATTAGGTTTCGACAAATATGTAGTACTCACTCCGTCCCATATTTCTTGCAACGGTTTGATCCGGATCGGATTTTTATATGTGTGTTGAATTTGATATATTTTAATTAATATATTGTAGTTTTTTATGATGGTGGTGTGTTTAATATGAAAGGATAAAAAAGAATGGAGGAGGTAGTGGAATCCAGTGGGATATCATGGTTATTTTAATATAAAATTATTTTCAAATAAAAAAATAAAATAAATGTTATAAAAAGTATGGGATCGAGAGAGTTTATATTAACAATAATGTATATTAACTAAGGGCAATTTTTCAATAAACATGTTTCTTATTGAAATGTTACTCACAAAGTAATCAATATTGTCGTAGTTTATTGTTAGGGCTATTAAGTTGGGCCAAGTTATATTGTGCGCCTAATTTGGTTAACCCTATTCTACGTCTATATATATATGTAACTCTTCTCAATAATAAGATTGATTCACTTCTCATATTATTTAAAAAAACACTAATTGGCACAAAGTAATCTACATCATCTAGCAATGTCAATCAGCATGAGATAGGAGTCAACAAGAAAAACAAGCAGGCTAATACTTCTGAAGAATGTGACCCCTGTAGTAAATAAAAACCAAGTAAGGACGAACTCCTTTGTCCACTCAACTGTCTCCCGTCTGCTTACAATGAAAGAACTCTAACTCGGTTCGCGTTTGATGACAGATATGAGACAGTCACCAGCCTCTTTTCATTTGGCATGGCATTTCTAATCTAATGCCAAAATACCTCTCAAGACATGATTTGGGAATCGGTCGCTGAGTTAGGAGGTTGAGCCATGGTTTGCCGGATCGAAACATATCGGGCCATATGGCCTGATACATATTGTTTTCGACGAAACTGGCTCCATTACACCCCGATCGAAACTGGTTCCGATACAGGGCCGATACATGGCGATACAGGCGTCGTATCATTTTGACTAAAACTCTTTTTTTTTTTTCTTTGACCAAGAGACCCACACACCATGCACTAATCCCTTTCCTTTTTGAGACATTATTTACACCCCAGCCATACCCAACCCACTTCCTCTCATTCCTTCCACTCCTTCCAATCTGCCTCCCGCCTCTCCAACTCCCAACAAAAACCATTGGCCAGCCACCAACAACCAGCCTGCAACCGGTTATAGTAGGTAAGTATCATGGATATGGCGGCCATGACGGATATAGTTTTCGTACATCGGGATCACAATATGAAGATGCTCGTCATTCTTCATTTATTTAAAATGTCTTGTAATGTTGTATGTCAGTTTAGCATGTTATTTTCTTATTTGTTGTTAATAATTATGTTTGTTATACGCTTTTAAATGTTATTTGATTCTTACTTTGCTAAACAAAATGAATAAAACTTCGTATCGATCCGTATCGGTACATATAAGTGAAACATATCATTTTTTGGAAAAACCGCCAAACCGATTCCGATACGGCGAACCTTGGGTTGAACGAACAATGAGTCTTGGGTCCTGTACCAAGGACCGTGGTTTTGCCCATTCCGGTACTCCTGACTCCTTGTAGGAGGTCTTGATGATAGTCATTACGTATTTTCTGGGTTAAAATAAACCTAACCTGTGTTATAAACAAAAAATCCAACAAAATAGGAAGAAGATGACTCATGTCTGACTACGCATGCTGACGCGCACCCGATTTCAAGGGATGCATGAGGGGCTAAAGGCGGCACATACAGCTCAAACATGCCCAAGGCATATCCGGAGCACAGATTGGTGCTTAGGACAATCATGTAAAAGTAGGTGTTCAGTCATAAGAGAAGTTTTCTTCCTGCTCATCTCTTCTCCCTGTTTAGGGTGTTCTTAAATTTACTTGTCCATGTTGCTCAAAAGGTTTTTATAGTTTACTGTGTAAGAAAGGTACACAAGGTGAGGGTTGTAGCCAAGATAAGCATAGGGAGTAACAGCATCCACAGCCATAACAAGCGGCAATCAAGATCAACCATATATCATAAGGGTCAGGGGTCAGTAATTCACTGCTATTGTGTTATGTGACATACTCTCACATAGAAGGAGACCCGGTTGTTCAATGAAACAAAAATATAAGCAACCAAGTCACATTTTTAATTGAGGTGGAGAAAATCTTACCTCTGAGAAGGGCAACCACACGGAATGCATTTCACTTTCACATATCCGCCAGGGTCCATACCCCCACCTCTACTCATATCCGGCTTCAGGAGTACAGCTGCTTCCCAGGAAAGGGAAGTTATAATCTCCAACCAATTTTCATTTCCTTTCTCCTCTCCCACAGGAATGTTCTCAACTAGCAAAAGTTGAGACACCAGAGCCCTGAAATGCCCATCTACAATATTCTTCATTGCTTTCTTATGCTCTTCGTTGCATCTTTCGTTGAACTGCTCATCAACGCTTCCAAAACTCCCTACTTTTTGCAAGCAACCCAAATCTCCAAAACCATCGCCCTCATCCTCATCAAAGAGGGGAGGTTCTCTTTCATCCTCTTCATTCTCAGGTTCAGGTGGAAGCCAAAGAAGTCCACTGTTTTCAAAATCGACGCACTCAGGGTCAACATCTTCTGCTGCACATTTAGAGGAAGGTGCTTCAAATTCTTCACCAATATAATGATCGCCTTCTTTCTCTTGGATCTCATTGATTTTATATGAATCCTGTGAACTAGATCTATTTAGGAAAGTAGGGCTCAACGGTCCAGAATAATTTCTTTCTCCACCAAAATGAACATCCTGTGTCACAGAAACATGTTGACCCCTGCCAAATTCAACTTGGCTAGAACCGTCATTTGTCAGTAAACAATCCCTTGAGTTGCATCTTGACCCATAGATTGAGTATTCATCTTCGTCGTCATCCTCATCGCTGCTCCTGATGTCAAAGTTAACAAAAAAATAAAAAATAAAGGAAAGTAAGCAACAAGTATCCAGCAAAAACAAAAACAAAAATATCAACAGCCCGGCTGCGGTGACAAAAATCCATCAAACGAACTGTCCACACTCCACAATGTAATGCTAGAGAGTCCAACTCCAACAAATTGACAAACAGTTCTCTAAGAACATTGAACAAGGGAACTTTTCGAACTGAATTCTAAAGTAGCTAGAGAAAGAATAATTGATCTCTGCTATCATTGGAATGGAATTGTTCAGCTGAAAACTGAAACTGGTCAGCTTCTTTTATGTTAGCTTCAGCGGAGTGCCCTAGCGGCTCACTTCCTACAAATATATATTACGAAGCACTTCTCCACGGGGCAGAGATATTTACCTGTTTATACCAGACCCATATCTAGTTGATTCACGGATGCCTGCACCCATGCAATGACTATCACTCTTTCCTGAACCTTCTGCACCGCTTGCGGCAGCACACTGATCCAATAAAGCAGACTGAGACGGGCTCTGTGATGAATTCTCTGACATACGCTCACATTGACCGGCTGAAAATGACAATGAACTAGCATTGATGATGCTACGAAAAGGAGTCTCGCAGGATTTTATACTTGAAAAACTTTCTGCCGATGGTGAAGAGGAAGGATCAGAACTGGAACTGTCCCCATTGGCATCAGCAGTTAACCCAAGCTCCCATTGCTTGAAACAGAAATTGCACACACGAATTCTGTCCGATTCATATTGTAGAGTTCCAGACTCATCAGAGGGAACTGGGATAAAATTTGATGTACAATTTGAACAAAATATTCTCCCACAGTGACGGCAATGATGTTTACGGTTGAATATTGTGAACTGCACGTCACACTCATAACATACCCTGCAGCTATAATCAGGCATCCAAAAGTCCCGTGACACATTAGTCCGCTCAGACCGCCAAGGGATCCAGGACTTAAGAACACCGAACACATCAAAGAAACTCTTACTTTGCTGATCCATCTAAGAATAGACCTCCCTCCCCATACATTGTGAAGCCCCATTTGGCACAACCACTAAACTAGTCGTTGTGAGCCAAATGAGGCGATTCACAATGTGGGGATGGAGGACAAACTCAAATCTACTCAGCCGTTGCTATGGCCTGCAAGTCCATGCGCACTAACCCAAACTCACAGCAAACCGGAAGAAACAACCGTGACAAAATTTCCAAATCATGCAACGCCAGTGCTTAGCATGAGAATACCCTTAAATTAATCAACAACATCCTATGGCCCTTCGACGCATTATCTAAAACCAAAACCAGAATCCTCCCTGAACTAATCCAGAACCTAAATTATCTGAAGTGACTGCAAGCTGGAGTCTTAAAGTTTCACTCAGACGATGTCGAACACGAAAGCAATGGGCTGTTACCCCCTAAGTATAGACCTTAACTCCAGCGCGATAGCACACCCTCTTAGGCTGAGCACAACAAGTACTCTTCGATTTGTTGTTTCCCACTCAAAGCATCAGCCACAGCCCAAACCCATCAACTACAAAAAGCAAAAGGAAAAATATAAGTCAGATGTATGTCCCATAAAATGGCAATCAAAACACTTAACATCCGAATTTCTTGAAATGCAACAATCATCAAATCCAATTGCAATGCCATCGATTGAAGAACGCGGTGATCAAATAACATTAAACGCGACGCTTCTTGCATATACAACCCCAACATCATAGGTCGAAAACCATGCATTGATCAACCAAACTCAGCAATCGAAGCATACCCACACACATCACGTTCTCACAACCTAACACAGAAACACACGCACAATATTTCCCATTTGGAGTAAACCTTCCCTACAAAACAATCCAACCAATCCCCCAAATGCGTGACAAATAAATAAAAACAAAGGAATCGAAACCCATTTTTTCAAACGACAAATCACATGTTTACCAACCCCATCATAGAATCAACATAACACGCAAAACACATCAAAATTCGATCACCCAATTGCCTCATAAACCAAAATCTACACCACCCATCAATCAAAATTCGAAATTTGATCAATTTTTGGAAAAAAAAGGTTTGTATTTTTAAGGCTCTTTACCTGGAAAAGAAATTTGTCCGACAAAATGGGAATGTTTTGCTCGTTATTGTTATGGGATTTCAATATTTCTCCCCGCCCTGCGTCTTCCCAATCTCAATGCATACCTATATTTCTCTCTCTCTCTCTCTCTCTTTTTTTCCAGA
Organism: Drosera capensis; assembly: GCA_001925005.1. Classification (NCBI taxonomy): domain Eukaryota; kingdom Viridiplantae; phylum Streptophyta; class Magnoliopsida; order Caryophyllales; family Droseraceae; genus Drosera; species Drosera capensis. Next base: position 26,770 of record LIEC01010289.1, on the reverse strand, counting down.
TGAGAACAACTAAAATTTGGGAAAAAGAAAAGATTGGGATTTGGTTGTTATTTTGAAGTGTGAAGAAATTTGAAATGAGCAGTGCGTAAGTTTTTTTTGTTTTTGGATGGCTTGATGACACTATGGACCGTTAAGGATAGACAGTGGGTCGCATTCGGTTCGGCTCACGAATCGGGCTGACCCTAGACGCGGACTTTGATTTCATCGGGTGGATCCAGCCGATCTTGTCCTCAATGTGAACGAAGAGGATCGGTATCCTCGGATCATAGGCCGTTAACGATAATTTGTTTTGATTTCAAACTAGTCATTATAATAGATCCATTTAAAAAATAAAAAAATATTTTTTCATTTAAATAAATTATGATATATATTACTAAAAATTAATATCTCAAATAAATTATAATATTTTTCATAAATAACAATTATTTGATGTATAAAAATTCAATATCCCAATTTTATATAATATAATTTTCTTCATCATTATTTTTCTCTCTTTTTCCACTCACACGCTCTCAATAATAAAATTATCCACACAAAATCAACACATATATTAATAATAACATACAGATTTCTTAACGGATCGGTCCGGTCCAGACCTTTATTGGTCTAGTTATAGAGAACTCTTATCGGTTACATCACCGCCTTGTCTGAACTGATTCAAGCCCATCCGAACCGGTCTGATTCAGTTTGGTGGGTCATTCGGCCCTTTGTCCATCTTTAATTATCGTTGGTTAAGAATTAGATGCTTGTATATTATTGAATTAGTGAAACAATTTGTACAGATTGTGGTATGCATAATGTGAGTTGATCAAGAGCCACGGATAAACAGATCATCTCAATTATCCATTATTCATTTTTGTAATCCACCTTCGATATTGGATGTACACCTGGTCACACCTTGGAGAGATATGAGCTCCTTTCAGATTTATACAGCGACAAGTATAAAGATTTGAGCCTTGAATTAAATGACATCAAAGTTGAATCATCAACTTTAACATCCAAGACGATAAAGAAGGAAAATGAATTCACCATGACATTTGAGAGTAAGGTTCATTATTTGGACCCCAGTGGTACATTTGTGCCAACCAAAAAAATAACGTTTTTACAAATCATATCAAGATATGAAAGACATGAAATCCGATCTTCAATTACATTGATGTGGATCAACAGAAGTTCGATGTTGAAGTAAAGTATCATACCGGTGCATTTGTTCTCGCCCTTTACTTCTTCTTTTTTCTTTTCTGAATATATTTTGAAAGTTGTGATGAATTCCTAATGGTTAATTTTGTGTGTTTTCGCCCCTTATCTGTCATTGAAAAGTTTGTTATTGGTTAGAGTTCTAAGATTATTTGAGCAATATATGACTATTTTTCTCTGTTGAAATGAACAAAAATTTCAATAATTGGCAAAAGTTTTTAGGCATTCATTATACATATAATATGGTAGAAGAATAATAGAAGAATTTGTTTGTACTTCACTTAAATCTAAAATCACACAATTCAAGGATTATAACTATTAATCTTCATTTTACTGTCATAATGCCTCACACTCTGTTATTGATGCTAATTTTGACGATCAAAGCTAGTCAATAGCCAGAACTATCCCAAACTTTAAACATAGTAGATCCCTTCTAGTAGAAGTAGAATCCGTAACAAGTTAGATAATAATAATAAAAATAAAAATACAAAGGGGATATCAACACAAACTCTCGGCAATCTTATATGAAGAAATTCTCATCAATTACCAATATTTTTATTTCTCGAATACGATACGGTAGCTTTATCGCCGACTCATCATAGTCTATTTTAATACATGGTGTATTTATCCGATCTTGGGAGCAGCTATAACAATTCCGTTACCATTAACAATAACCCATACACGATTACAACAGAAGATATTGGGTCCAAACTCTCCTTGATGTATAATCAAGGCCGTCACCTTAGGATTCTGAGATTCAATGGTTTTCTTTGCTAATAAACCATCATGTCCTACGAGTTCCGGCCACCTGAATTTAATACCTATATAGAATAAAATACCACAATCGTCAGAAACAAAGCTAGAACGTCGTATGATACAATAAAGTACAATGAACTTAGTGAATTGTTATCACCAGAACCGCAACATTCAGGGGTGTAGCAACCATGATTATCGCATCGAACAACCACGTTCGTGAGTTCTGCCATTCAACGAGGACACTTTTCTCCTCTTGTGTTGAAATTGGTTGATGAAATATGTATTTATAGAGGTGATTCCATATAGTTTAAAGGTTTCTAATTAATGAGTACCATTTTAGGGTATGAAAGGAAATAAATCGATGCATTATATTTATGGTTTCTTAATAACATGATGATAATCATCCTTTTTAGAGTTGCATTTTGGCCAAGGAAGAGTAACTCATGAAATATTAGTATTTTGTATCAAACATTAAATACATGAATTGGAAAATCAATGTATATCGGTTTAGTATTGATGCAGCAAGAGACATCCAGCTCGCTACTGCAACATAGAATTTCAATAAACTAGTGTGACACTCGTGTGCCGCAGGAGGTTTATCTATTTTTAATAATTATATTGTATTTTGGTTATATTTATATCATTATAAGTTATAAAATTAGTTTTAAAAAATATTGAAATATATCTATAAATTAATAGTATAATTTGTTTTTCATGCGATACATGTTAAAACATAGACTCTTTGTTTGTTTTGTCACTTCAACTCTATGATTAGGCATTTTGAAGGTTCATTTGTTGAAAATTCGAGCCGTCATCTCCACCAACATCACCAAAACCTTTTGGATTTTTGTATAATCACATATATCCTTTATGTTGTGATGATCACATATATCCTTTATCTCCACCAACAACGTTGTGATGATGGTGGTGTGTGGCGAGAAAAGAAATTTGGTGGGAAAACTTCTCGTTTCTGTTTTTATTTTTATTTTTTCCTTTTATTGATCTACCCATGAGCTTATGATTTACAATCAACCTACTATCTTCTATTTATAGGTGGAGGAGAGGCGATGTGTTGCTCAAA
>LIEC01010289.1:0-23698 GCA_001925005.1 Drosera capensis | reverse complement strand
TGTTTGCCAAAAAAAAAAAAAAAAAAAGTCGCGTTCTTCATTTTCGGTGTCTAACAAGGTAATGAACAGTGCGATGCGGTTTTACTTTTCTTGTTTTCCCTTGGCATGATTTACTTTTCTTTTTTCTTCTTTTCTTGCCATAGTCGTAGATTACAGCTAACATACTCCTCCTAATCTTGACATGGCTCCAGAACACTAGACTCAACGCATGTTCCTTAACCAAAGAGCTTGGCCTGCTGTTGCAGTGGCTGCCATAAACTCAGTCTCGCATAATATTAATGCGATGATCTTTTCTACTTCTGTGTCCTTGTGAACTTCTCTTCTAGACCTTTCATTTTTGTTTGAAGATTGGTTAGTAGAACTTCCCGCTCTTTTCCCAGCAACCTGTCTTCTTAACATTCCACTGGCCAAACCAGTTTAGAATTGTTCGTCTGTCATCCCCATCTGTTCATAGGCATCTGCAGGAGCCTATTCAGCTATTTGGCCTCTCCTGTCTGAGGTGTTCTAGATGGAGTCTGATGGACTTGAGCAAATGACCTTGACGGAGTTTGACTTGTTGTCGTCTGAGCTCGTTATGCAGCAGTCTGAGGATTCGTTTGTTCCCTTGGATTTTGAGTGTGTTTTGCACGTCTGACCAAAGATACATGGTCTTTATCATCAGATTCTTCTTCTTGTTATTCTATCACTGGAGCCAGTGGTATCGTTAGGGTAACAGATGACCCAGCTATATCCAATCTCCTTTTCTTTTGTCGAGGCTCGGCTGGAGCGAAGTTTGAGGACTCTATTGCCACTGGCTTTTTGAAGGAGATGAACTTATCTTCAGTGAAGGGAGTACCAGATACCCCCTAAAAAGAGTTAGTTCTCTTTAAAAATATACCCAGAATTCTCCCAAAGCATCTTCTATATGTAGGATGTTTTCCAATGTCTTCGATGTGTTTCATTAGAAGCCCCATTAGAATGGTTGCCCAGTCAGCTTGAGTCTTAGTGACGATGGCACATATCACATTCAGATGAGTTGTGGAGACTTGATCTGTAGATGTGTCTTGACTCATAAACTACTTCTTGATCATGAGAGCCAAAGCCCCATACTCATCTGAGAAATTCTTTAACAGAATCTTGCCAAATGAAATGGTTATATCCCCCTATCATCTTCTTCTGTCCTTCATAAATGACCTTATCAGACATCTTCGTTATGTCTGAAGCATTTAGCCTAAAAGTGACACCTAAAGTGTTCGTGTCAATCTTGTAGACCTTATCTCTGATAGTTGTGTTGAACTCAGATGTTACGCTGCCTTGCATAACAACGTTCTCGATCATGTCTTTCACATGATCATAAAAAATCTCAGAGGTAGCGTTGAAGATGTCCTCCATTCCCTTGAACAACGTCAGATCAAGTACCCCAGAGTAGTATGGATACGCTATCCTTAGAACAACGAGACCTATGTAGAACCCTATTATGTTTTTTTGTGTTTTGGATTTGGGTGTCATTGTTGTCATTTGTTTTATGAAAGAGAGAGAGTTGATTGAGGTTCGCTTGCTGGTTTGGATTTGAGTGTTTTAAAGCATAAAGGTTTGTTCCCATATTCTCAATCACCTTATATAGTCCCAATATGCAATCAATTAGGTTTAATTTGCAAACACAGAAAGGATTTTAATCATTTAAAATTCTGGCAGACGGGACATAAAGACTTGTCTTCTTTTCAAAAAATTACTCATTATGGCAGGTTCATAATATGTTTGGGGGTGGCACATGCCTTTTGTCATAATAACCATTCTTTTCAACCACTATACCCTTTCAATCCCTCACTCATATCGCATGTATTTTCGATGATTAACTTCACTTAACCCTAACCACACTGAATAGCACTAATTCACACTTTATCATTGAATACAAACGTCAATTCGATTTTTCTTCAGATTTGCTGATCTCATTAATTCATTATTTAATTCAAATTAATTTTAATCATGCAGTACCCCTATGAATGACTATCAGTCAAGATTCTTCCCTCTCAACCAATGTACACAGATAAATCAAATAGACTTCATTCAATTAAGCAATTACAGATATGAGAAGTAATATATTTATCCATGTACAGTCAATAGTTCTTTTCAGATAAGTTTGGTCAAACCAGATGAGTATTGGTGGATCTTCAACTGAGTTCTCATCAGATGAACTCATATCGGAATTATTGATGTCTTCTGATTTGCATATACTTAGAGAAAATAGATTAGTCACCAAGAGTGATTAAACTTTGTTTTTCACAAATAAAGGTAAACCTCTTTTCATCTAAAGGCTTAGTAAAAATATCTATGAACTGTTCATCAATTGAGATAAAGTGTAAAGTCATATTTTCCTTTTGAACATGATCTCTAATAAAATAAAATAATAAAGAAAATCTTCACATCCATCTGATATAATTACAGATCTAGATGTGCTATTATCATCATAATAAGACGCATAGAGTTTATACGCACTACAAGAGAATTTGTCTCATTATAATTAACACCTTCCTGTTACGTAAAACCCTTTTCCATGAGATGTGCTTTGTACTTGTCGATCGTCCTATCAGGCTCGCGCTTAATTTTGAAAACTCATTTGTTTTGAATCGCATAGAGTCCAATACAAAGATCAACTAACTCCCATACCTGATTCCTTTTTATGGAATCTCACTAATCCTCCAAAGTAACTTTCTACTTAGACGCATTAGGCGATGCGAGAGCCTCACGAATATTTCGTGACTCATCACTATCTACTAACTCATTGATAGAAGTCTCATCATCAAACCTCTTAGGTGGGATAACTTTTCGATTAGTTTTTCATAGAGAAGGATTAGAAGGCTCAATTTTCATATCTATAGGAGTTTGTAAGCTCCCACTGAAAATAGGTTCCACAGTGCTCTTACTAGGAGCCACATCGATAAGTGTGCTCCCACTGAGAGCAATATCTTCACTACGATCATTGACGACATTAGGAGCTAATTCCTTACCTTAGTCGATCGATCCAGTAGTGACATGTTCAATATCTAACTTATACAATTGAACATCCTTGTTCACTCTGTCTTTGCTAGGAAATTCATCATCGATAAATGTCACATCTCGTGTCTCAATCTCAGTCAGTGTGCCATCTGATTGATAGCATAACATCACATATCCCTTTGAGTTCTCAAGATACCTGATAAATATCCCTTTGCGTCCTTTTGGGTTCAGCTTTGAAATTTGAGCGGAAGGAATTCACACAAATGCTACAGACCTCCATAGTCGTATATGGCCCAGACTAGGCCTATGCCCAGTCCACCTTTTATAAGGTGTATCAAGCACTAATTTGCTTGGCACATGGTTTAGTATGTAGACAACTGTCAACAGCGCATCACCCCAAAAGGACAAGGGCAGATTTGCTTGCGCCATCATATTTCTTACCATGTCTAACAATATACGATTCTTTCACTCAGCAACACCATTTTGTTGGGGCGTATGAGAAGTCATTAATTGCCTACTGATCCCTTTTTTCTCACAGAGCAGTCTAAATTGCTTAGACAGATATTCACCTCCGCGATCAGTACTAAGAACCTTAATTGTTCTACCGAGATGATTTTCAACCTGATTTAGGTAGTGTTGAAAACATCTCAAGGCCTTAGACTTGTGAGTAATCAAATAGACATTATCATATCGTGAAAATTAGTCTATGAATGTAATGAAATAATATGATCTGTTACGAGCACGAGTATTGAAAAGAACTCATATGTATGAGTGAATAAGTTCTAGAAGATTATTAGCTAGTAAATCCCTTCTCAAATGCTTTGTGCAGTGCTTTTCCAATGAGCAAGGCTCGCATGTTGAAAGATCGACTGTTGTGGGCGGACCCATTAGGCCTCGTCTAGCCAACCTAGTTTAGCATGCCAATTCATAGAAGATTTGGAACTGAAAATTATTTAAGTAAAATCACCAATATCAAGAACATAAAAACCATCCATTACATGAGATTTACTCAAGACATGTCTATCCAAAAATATATCCATAAATTTCAAATCTATTATAAAACGAAAACCGATAGAAGCTAATGTTTGAACTAAAACGAGATTTTTCCTAAGACCCAGTGCATGCAAGACATTCTCCAAAAGTAATGTTCTTCCAGAACTAAGCTTCAATTGATAGGACCCGATGCCTAGAACGCTCTCTACCGTGATATTACCCATGAATAAAGAATGACTGCACTTTGGAATCCTTCGATAATCTCGTGCTAAGTGCTACGTTTCTCCTAAATCCAAAACCAAGTATGGATTAGAATCCGTGCAAAGTGCATATATAATCATATTAAAACAAGAAAGGGAATAAGAGGATACCTTCTTCGACTCAGTGCAATCACGAGCAAAATGTCCATGTTTGTCATAGTTAAAGCATCTTCGTTGTTTGCCTTTCCATTCCGACTTCCGGACTCCGAGTCTCACGACGCATACGCTTTCTCTTTTTGCCCACCATAGGTTGAGGTGGTGATTGCTTCGTAAATCCTTCATCGCAACCTTGTGGCTTGTTGTCGCTGCGAGATCCTTTTATCTTGCGTTGACTCTTTCTTCTAGCGTATAAAGCTTCTGAGTGTGAGCCTCCAAGGCCACGATGATCTGCTTCAAACTCTAAATGACAATTGACATCTTTGAGAGTTTTTATGTTCTCTTTATGTGTCATATGCATTACAAAGCCATCCCATGACTTTGATAAGGCCTTAAGCATTGAAATCACTTCCTGCTCGTCACTGAGCTAATGGCCACTTGCAATCAAATCTCTCATCATGTTGGACATGGTTCGAATGTGAGATTTCACATCGCCACTTTTCGTCATGGAATAACGCTCAAATTACATAAAGAAATATTGCAACCTTGTGGCAGAGATACCGCCGTAAGTATCTTGGATGACTACCCACATGTTATACGCCAATGGAATAGTAGCGAACTCAGCAAGGAGATCATCAGCCTGCAAAACCAATATGCAAAACTCACGCTTTCTTATCATCCTTGATCCTCTTTTCATATGCTCTTTATTGGTTTTGGGTTGCGCCTTTCCCAGGAGCATCCATTTTGGTTAGAATATGCTCTTTTAGCTCCTCAGCCTCCAAGACGAGTTATGCACGATGGCATCAAATTGAATAGTTCTTGTCATCCAATGTGCACATCTACCGAAGACGATCTCGATGTTGCCATATCACAACTAAAATGATAAATAATTGCAACATGAGATACTTATTCGCTCTTTCAGGAATATATAGGAAAGCTACCCTTAAAACGTTTTCTAATTATATTACGACCCACCATAAATTATGCAAGGAAGGATTAATGAGTTCACCTCCACATGACCATAAGAGGCGACTTCTAGTTCTTTTAGAAAATTTTAAGATGCTCTATCCAATTTAAACTATCCATCGAAAGTTAATTTCTATTTTGTCACCATATTTGAATAAGAAACCAATTGCTTAATCGAATTGGCCAGATAAATGGGTGGCTTCTCGCGTCATGCGGAGCTAATTGGAAAATCACTTTCCTTAAACACCAACAGGTCAAACAGAATTTGGTCAGATAAGTGCGAGAATTCCACATCTTGTGGACCTAATTAGAAATTCATTTGCCTTAGACATCAAATTGACCTAATTTTATGTTCCGAGCCTCAACCGTTTAATACCGCTCTACTATTCAGATAGTGCAAAAATAAAAATTTAATTACAAAAGGATATCAAAACGTTTTTACTTTTCATCTATTTTTGGCATACATATAGGAGATCTGTACAATAAACATGTCATTTGTAATTTTTTTTATTAACATGCAAATAGAGAATATGGGGACCCAAGACATAAAATAGCCATGTCCATCTCCAAAACTATAAATAAAATATCAAAGATCCTAATCACACCATATTCTTAATTATATAATTCATAGTATTCCTAATTATCTATCCGTTAGGAAAGCTCGCTTCGTTCAAATAGTACAAAAATACTAATAAAAAAATAAAATTAACATTAACAAATACGGGCATTATTCGTCGGGTTAATAATGGGATCAAATAGGACAATCAAATTTATTCATATTATGTCTGTCAGATTAGTCATATGTTATATCTATAAATAATGTAATCAAATACCTATCCTTTTGGTCCAACCCTGCGAAACTAAATACGAAGAAATGTTCACATCTGATCAATATTTATTTGATATTATGATCCACTTACTCTCATTAAATTTAGTTATTTTAATCTAAGGGTTTAAAAAAAATTGAAACCTGTGGACCTTATCTTGAACTTGTGCATCCTCGTTCCTACTGCTTTCTACAAGCATGAAATTTAATGGCAGCTGCTTTTCTTTATGGCTTGAACCTCCTGAACTTCGTCCAAGCTGCTTCGGCTAAAGCTTTAACACATCATAATGGAGAGAGCATCATCAGAGAGCTCATCGCCGGATCGAGCCCTTGAAACCCGTCGATTCTAAACGCATGGGTTTCATTATTTATATAATTACATCATATAATTATTCACTAAATTTTGATGGGAGGAGCAACGATACGAATAAAAATTGGATTTTTATTATAGATCAAAAGTATGGAATCATTCAAACAAAACTGCATGCTCTGATATCAATGTTGGAATAACATGTATATCGATGATTTAAATAACGGAGTTGATTAGGTAATTATGAACCCCAAGCGGAAGTGTTGATGTCACGAATGGATCTCGTTTGATGACATACGCCAAAATATAACCCAGCAACACGTACAAATTCCACACCTTAGATCCCATGGATAAGCCAACGAGTAAATAGTGCTCGAGAGCTTTACATGGATGTGTATATCGATGTATATTATAGACCAACTCTATGACCTATATTTATGGAGTTAGATAGTGTGAAATATAAGATATTTTCTGATCAATTAACTTAATTTTATAAGTTAAGATATTTCAAGAATATTTAAATCGTATATCTTATCTGAGATAAACGTATTATACAAGTAGACAAAGCATTCAAGATCTTAGGGAATTATTGTAACTATGCATTATTTCAAGACAATTATCCCAACTATGCATTATTGTAACTTAAAACATGCAATGCACTAATTGATTTAACTTGCACATTATCACCGAAGATAAGCATCCGTTTTTATCCTCGATGTCATTATTCATGGAAATTCTTCAATGATCAACAAGATTGTATGCATGATTAGGGAATTAGACCTACATGGGATTGTATGAATGTTTTTCATTGAAGTCATGCTTTATAGATTCACCAGTCACAGCAACTCTTATTTTCTCGTGTTTAACTTCAAAGGTGAAGAATCACTGGCTGCTGCAATATCAATATAAGGTTAACATGTTGCATGGTTCATTCCATGTAATATATGTGTATGTATGGTGTGAACCTAGATACTGGCTAACAATGGATGTGCTGTGTCGGCCGGGATGGAGACTTGAGCTGCTAGGATGTCAATAGAGGAACTCTATAGAGGTTCTCCGCGTAACCATCTCTTGAACATAGCTGCACATTCTTTAGGCTTGTACTCGGGAGCCGTATGGCCTGCCCCCTACATATACAACAACCGTGAAGGGTAAAAAACAATGGGATGCTCGCCGCAGCTAATGATGAAAATATCAGTCAAGCTGTAACATTTTTGGTAAACTTGATATTCAAAAGTCGAAATGCTTCTGTATACTGAATAGCCTCTTGAAATGCAATCCCTTTCAATGGTAATTACGGCCTTATAGAGTACGCAAGATTAACCATTGGATGAAGTATTACGCTACGTGATCAAGAATAAGATGGGCTAGCTGAAAATCATAGAAAAATGAATCTCCGGAACTTCGTATTACTTGCACACAGGAGTTGCAATATGCAAGGGATACCCAATATTACCTTGACAGTAGCAAACGTCATCCTGTTGGAGTAAGTCCTTGTGAAGCTGCATAACATCGAACATAGAAAAAACAAACTGATTAGTATAACTATTACGAATCTCCATATCATATAGATGAGAACAGAACGTAATACAAAAATTGTTGCTGGAATATTGTTACGAACCCGGCAACTTGGCCTTCTACATGCCAGGAGCGCCAATCATCAACGATTGAGAAGTTCAGAGATCTTATCCAGGCTTGAGTCCCCAAAAAAGGTACTACCATGTCATGGTCTCCACTAAGTTCATTTTACGCACAACCAAGAGAAAGATCAGCTATGGAATGCAAATACTATGTGCCAGCAATGGAATGTGAATACAATGTCCAAGTACATGGAGGTTATCAGGAATGCAGTCTGGGATACAGGAATAGGTATCTACAGTGCTACTGGCAATATTAAGTTCATAGACTTTCTAATATATGAATCAATCGTGTAACTATTCTGTAGCAACTGCGTGTAACTCTTCTCACTGGAATCAAATCAATCAAAACAACAATAAGAATTGAGCGAGTTCCAAACTCAAACTCCCGGGTTCTTTGCATTATTTCTGAAAAAAAAAAAAAACAAAAAAACTGAATGACGGCAAATGATCGTTAACCAAGCTTAAATAGTTCACTAAGAAACCCTAAACGCGAAATCACAAAAACGTCATCAAGATTCTAGTTATTCGAAAAACATAAAAATGGCTAAAAAAAATCATCGAAACCGAAAATATACTCCAAAAGTAGTGGCCAAGGACGATGCGTTTTGATCCCCACACCGTTTCGCATTAACTGACCGTGTTTTGTCGCATTCCGAGATAATGACCCCGGATTTCTAAAAAACCCAATAGTGCATATGGACCGTCACCCGTCATGCGTCATGCATCATGCATCAAGGATGCTAAGAAGCAGTAAGAGTTGCATCAGCATTGGAGGTTAACCTGTAAATTAAGGAGCGATAACCTTTTGCACTGAACTTTAGATGATACGGCAAGCTGCTCGGATTATCATTCGTGTAATTCAATCCATAGTTGCATCGCACCCACATCCCGGTTGTCCCCTGTTTCATTTATCAGATACCAGCATTCATATTAATCTTCCAAATGTTATTCCATCTAACAAACAAACGATTATTACCAATAGCCTATATTTGATATGGCCCCAGATTCTCATATCAAAATTTCCACTGTTTTGCACTGCCCGTATAAGACATTCGGAAACAACCTTTCTTGCGAAGCCCAAATGGCCACCGCAAATAGGATAAGGCGAAGAGAAAGCAAGAAACTTATTTACCTTCCTAACCCCCAGTGCTTCTCGTACCCTTAAATCATTGAACCATACTGCAGCAAGAATGTATCCATCTGTCTGTACATGCCAAAGAGAGAAAGTAAAAGCCGCAATGTGAGGGTGTGTTATTGAAATTTTAGTGTAAAAGACACAGAAGGGAGAACTGAAGAAGGGGGATCTAATGGAGTTAAACTGGAGCTAGTTGATTAGAGTTGTGTGGCATTAACACAAACCAAAATAAATAGCAACAACGAAGAATTTCAAAATTTTAAGTCCTGCGAAAACATTAAGTCATCAATTGCAAAATATTATGTCCTAGCATTAGGAGGTAACGACCCAGATAATTGCGATAGATGTACACGGTATTATGAGGAGAGATGTAGTCAGTGTTACACCTATTGTTTGTACATACATAGAAGCTTATTTTCACTGAATGATACGTTTCGAAAACGTAAGATATTAATCTCGAACCAAGAAACGTATTCTTTTTGTGCTCAACATGTGTATATGTTGAAGATGGGCTCGAGATTTGTGATTTGGTTAGAATATTTACTATGCAAAATATCTCTGGAATGTATCTTTAAGTTGATAATTATTTATAATTAGGGGCTAATGCATAGAGGTATTTCGTGGGTGTTCTAGACGTCTTTTCCTCTAGGGTTTGGACGAAACACAAGGTGGGATTGAGTGAGCTAGGAGACAAACAAGTTGTAATCTTTTGACGGATTAGCGGTTTGTTTCTTAATTTGTGGTTTTTTTCTCTCCCGGTGCTTGAGTTTCCTCACGTTCATCTCTTGTGTTATCGTTGCAATTCTTGTTCGTGGTTGTTCGATTTCTTAGTTGTGGTATTCAAGCATCGATTTCTCGGTGAGATTTTCAACTAGTATCAGAACTCCAGGTTACGTCACGCAAAGGACAATTTGCATCTTTAAGGAGAAAGATTTGATCTTTGGGTTAAAGATCGTATCATTGGATAAAGATTGAAACTTTTTGGAGTTGTCTATTTTCGTAGATTAGAAAATGGTGAATATCGTGAAGTTTAAGCTAAGTCGCAGGCTAAGACACTATATGTGAGTGTCTAGAGGACAAGAACATACGAAAGTGTTTCACAAGTGAAGCAGAACGAGAAGACGACAACAATGAAGAGTTGTACATGACTTGTGGGTCATCAGACTCTTAAAGAATCTACGACAGGATAAAAACTCAAGATTTTACAGGATGTCTGTGAAAGGTAAAGTGATGAAGATACGTAAAGGTTCTATGGTCGTGATGAAGGCTCGAAAGATTGGGAGTATAGTTGTGAAGACGGGCTTCAAGGATAGACATACGAAAGCAGAGATAGAAACCTACGTAGGAGCGTCAGGAAGCCAAGGGATGATTCAATTGACGCGATCTCAGATGTTTTTGTAGAGATAGTGAATGTTCAATTACCAGCTATCAAGGAGCTATCAGATTTGGTGGAGCCTACTTTGCACAATCTAGAATGTGCAAGTGTCGTAGAGCATAGGTGATACAAACAACGATGGACCCAGGTAGTACAAGTGATGCAACTATCAAAGATAAGAGAATGACAGAGAAAACTCATGGTAGATCTTCAAGACCGGTGGATACAGGTGAGTATCGAAGAAGGAAGTGGAGGTGGTGAGCCAAACCTCTAAGGTTCAGGCTCCCAATAATGGTGCCCAAGTACGGTACGAGATGACTATTCAATGTAGGTGACTTCTATGTTTCACGATCTGAGATTGTTGAAGATTGGCTCGAGATTTGATCCAAATTTAGATATTTTGTGATTTTCTTAGAATATCTTATATGTAAAATATCTCTAGGATATATCTTTGAGACAGATATCTTCAGGTTGGCAATTCTCTATAATAAGAGGCAAATGCGTTGAGGTTTTTTGTGGGTGTTCGAGACCGTTTTTTTCTCTAGGGTTTGAGCGAAACACAAGGTGAGATTAAGTGAGTTAGCAGAGACAAACAAGTTGTAATCCTTTGATTGATTAGTTGTTTTTTTCTTTAAGGGTTTTTTCTCCGGGTGCTAGAGTTTCTTAAAGTTAATCTCCTGTGTTATTGTTACAGTTTTTGTTCGTGGTTGATCAATTACTTGATTATGGTATCCAGCATATCGATTTCTCGGTCTCGATACGTAACAGCATACAAAATTTCCTCTATAGATCCATATATGCTATCTGCAAAACATAAATGAATCATATGTGCTTAGGGAGATCTAAAGGACAAGATTTTAAGTTGGGTGGTCATTGTGTTTTTCCTTCTTTTCTGTTTTTTTTCATTGGTTTTGAATTTGAAAAATCATAAATATTAAATGATTGATGGTTAGATTATCCCTAGGCAAAGATAAATCTTATTTGTGACTTGGTTTAATTGATTAAAGCAAACTTCAAAAATGACAAAGGAAAACGGGGAATCACACGGCAGGCAAAATCACCCAGTGACGGCTTTGGTTGCATAGGCTTGATTGGAATGTCTTTGAAGTAGAGTGATCGTCTCGCTCCAACTAATATTTCACGAGGAAAAAGGGAACCAAATCCGCACAGTGGTTCCAATATATGTACTGTGTTTAATCCTGCAACAGACTGCCATTCATACCCAAATCAAAATTATTCTTGTTTTTTGCTTGCTACCAAAAACCAAACGCAAGCGAATCACAAAGACGTCGCCACTTACCTCATAATAAGCACTGAGGTTAGTCATGCACTCGTAGCTGGTAGCAAACGTAAACTGGTACTTTCCTCCACAGGACGATACCAGTGACTAGCAAAATAAGTAAAATGATTCGAGACTTTTATGATCAGCTAGAAAACCAACGATTTAAGACTTGTATAAGCATTGAGGTTATTCATGCACTTCATGAAGACGTCTGTGGCGAAACAGAAAATGAAAAACGAAATACTGAAAGTGTATAAGTTTACAGAAAGAGCCTTCCATGTTACCTCATAGAGTTCATCTGATATGAGACCCAGACCATGGGCATATGGAACCCCAGAGTTGTCATCAAAAGTGTGATCGGTGACCGCATTGCCTAGTAAATAACCCTGGAATGATGTTGTCATCAACCATTGGAATGATGTTTCATCAATCACTGAAGTTTTGGATGATTCGCAAAGATGTTTTCATGAAATATTTATGGTATTCATAAATGTTTGAAATGTTTTAAAACTTGACATAATGTTATAATATTTCACGTCATTGTTTTTGGTATGTTTAAGTCAACTTGGTTAAGAATGTCATTCATTTTGGAAGCCAAAATAATGTCCTAGCTTCAACTATGTTTTTGGGTGTCATGAATGTATTCTTAGGATCGATTCATTAACAATGATCAAACAATAAAGAAGACTAGAAAACCCTCCAAATAGAAGAAAAATGCACGAATGTTGATGAGCTACTCAATAGGGAGAAAAACTACAAAGGTACAGAGGGAGTATTCGATTTCATAGGGCCCTAAATAATTGATCAATCAACAAAAAAGATATTAAACTATCAACCATTCTTGATTGAGATCTCAACAAAAAAAAAAAACTCACACCCATACAAAGATTGAAGGCATCCATTGTAATCGCTCCATGCAGTCCGTCAATTTGTCTATTTTTTTTCTTTTTTCTTCCTGAAACTTGATGTATCTACCAATAATCTCTCACTTGGGACAGATTCCCAACACACCAACCATTACATGACTCGTCATAGTCACGAAACTAGGCATGAGTAACATATATATGTTATTTAGACCCATCTTTAACTCAAAAATTTAGGTTAATAGGATTTGGATTGTTCACATTTATAAACTTCTTTTCTTTTTCCTTCACTGTCGATGTGGATAATTACTTAACTCATCACATATCTTAGCACGATATGTCCCAAGGTTAAGGAGAAATCTAATTTTGATGGGTTAGTCTGAATTCAGAAACTGTAATGTATCAATTCGAGTAGAAGACATGAGGGTTTTTCGAGGCGCACTGATGATCATAAAGGCTCGAAAAGTTGACAACCAGTTTGGGTTAGTTGGTGAGACCGTTGAAAGCGATGGAACAACTACTCGTTTGAGTAGGTGTTCAGAATGTTAAGTTCTCGCAAGAACTGGGACATGGAAGAGTGTGAGTTTTAATAAAGTATCTCCAAAGAGTTCAAGGATCAAGAGTAATCGAATTTCAAAGCAACTATGAAGAAAGAGTGGCATGATAGAGGGTCCAGTTGGTGAATGAGGAAGACTATTTTACTTAGAATTTTTCCTAGACGTGTGTAAATAGGAAAAATAAGAAAATGAATCTATGCATGAGGAACCTAGTGTTAAGTAATTACCTACCTCGATCATGAAGATAAAAAAGAGTAGCTTATATATGTAAACAACCCATAACTTACTATCTTAATCATTTGGGTTAAAGATGGGTTTAGTATACATGTTACTCAGATCCAATTTGGATGTTGGATTCTTTCCTTGAATCCCTATAATTGGTATTAAAGGACATATCCACAAGTGCTCAGAATGTAGTAAGACCCGTTGTTGTGTTCATCGCCCATAATAAGAGGTAATAGATAGTAAGGCCTACAATGCGGATAGAGTTGGGAACCATGTCTTGGTGAAAAAAGCCCATATCTCTAGACCCTCAAGAGGATTGATGAAAGTCCATGCAACTAAACCATGATGAAAAGTCCAAAATGATATATGGTGAAAATTTCAAACATGTGGTGGCCTCAAGATGGTGGGTATGATAGACACATTGATTCTGGCTCAAAAAGGAGTAAGTTGATATTGGGGAAAACTCACACATAAGAGAAAGATTGTTGAGGTATGTGATGAATTAAATAGTTACTCATATTGACAGTAAAGGAAAAAAACCAATATCTAATATATATGAATAGCCCATAACCTAATAGTCTTTTTTGGGTTAAAGATAAATCTAGTTCACATATACTTCTATATGTTATCCAGGCTCACTTTAGGTGTTGGACTCTCCACTCGAGCTCTCCCCATGGGTCGTAACAAGTGGTATTAGAGGCTCAAACCATGGGCCTTTCTTCGTCCACATGTTTGGACGGACCAGTGACACACGCGATCAACCGACTTTGAGAAAGGGCAACATAATCTGCTGGGGATCTTCTTCCTACACACCCTTGGCCCACTTGTCCATCCTACCATATCATGGGCTTTGATATCACTTATTAACACCCAGTGAAAAAGCCCAATGGAAGAGTCCAACACCCAGACTGTGCTTGAGTAGTGTATGTGTGTGTGTGAATTTGGACCATCTTTAACCCAAAAGGTTATACTAGTTATACCAGACTGGGATTGTTCATATATATAAATACACAGATCCGCTTCGGGTATGGTTTCTTCGCTTGGGCTCTCCCTTGAATCATTAGAAGAAAAAGAAAAGAAAAACAAAAGAGTATCTTATATATGTGAACAATCATAACCTACTGGCCTAGGCTTTTGGCTAAAAATCGAACACACTTCATATATATATATGGAAAAACGGGACTGATTTAACATCATATGCCCATATATATAGAGAAATCTTTAGTGCTACTGCTGCATTGCATCTCTTCTTTCCGTGAACTGTAGATTGTTATATTATGAACTGTAACTCTAAAGACAAAAATGGTGCAGCCAAGAGGCTGCTGCTGTACAGCACCAACGTTGCACCCTATATATATATCAAAAAAATGGGCTAAAATGTCTTTACCCATCTTAGCTTAAGGCACTCTTAAAAACACGATAATCGATGTCATTTATCCTCGAGTATGTACATGGATATTGTCACCGACACGTTTACATCGTGCTTGTAAAATTTGGTAGTCATCAGTTACATATGTGTTCAGGAATAATATAGCTTGTTTAAAGATTATTTTAAACCGTCCATTCTGATGGTTTCTAGTTTTAAGGATTAGTGTGTTAGAATGATTCCATTTTTTGTTAGCATGTTTTAATAGAGTAGATGATCACATCTAAAGGCCGGATTCTTGAGAAATGATGTTCATCGCATGAATGTCTTTAACTATCTTGGTTAAAGACACTTTACGTCCTTCAAGCCCTATTATATATATTATGGAGAAAAAAGGCTGATTTTGCCACCAGGCACAGCCTGTGCTTCAGATGGTACGGCCCGTGTTTTATATAGCACGACCCTTGTCTAGTGCCAAAATCAGCGTTGATCATAAGACACAATAATTGACATGTTTTTCTCAACGAACTCGCCACTAGATGTGATCATGAATTCATGTGAAACGTTATTACCAAAGTTGAAATCATTCTAACATTTCAATCCTTAAAATTTATAAAGCATTAGTTTGAACGGTTTAAAATGATCCATATATGAGATATGTTGTTCAAGTACTCATGTGTCACCAATGACTCCCAAATTCGGTAAACACATTGTACACGAGTGAGTGATAATATCCATTGACACATTTGAGGACAAACGATATCGTTTTGTCAAGGTTTCATGAGGGCCTTTAACTATCTTGGTTAAAGGCACTTGAGCCACTTTTTCCTTGAATCGTAATACATCACACATCCCCAAGAGTACAAACTATAGCGTCAAGCATCCTCGCTCTCACTCTATGAATTCCAACGTCACAAACTGCATCATTATCCACCAACGAAAAAGCTCCTCAAGACTCAAACATATCATATAGATTCCGATTAGAAATAAAAGGACACACAACACCCATATCCAAAATCCTGAAGTCGCACTTGGATCTACATGACAAAATCAATGCTTCATCATCAATGAAGAATCCAGATATGTCCTTATGTTTGTCATGCTTTGTTATATCCTTTTTCGGTGTTGCACATACATGCATCACGTGGTCCTTCATCCCATAGTTGTAACATATAATCTGTCTCCTATAACTATTTTCTTTTGACTGAGCACGATCTCTTTCTTGTTCATTGCCTACTTGAAGATCTTCTATGCTCTTTAACATCTAAGGAACCTTCAGAACATTCAAAAAATGAGAAATTTTTTCTTTGTATAAAATCCTCATTAAGGAGGACATCAACATCCTCAAACTTAAGAGGATTCCCGCCTGACAAATAACTGACAATCATCATAAAGGCTAACCCAACTAATATACAAACTCGCCAAGATCTCAAAGGCTAATACCTCGTCATCATGTTGAAATCATTCATATGCTTAGCCATTGATTTTTCATCATTTTTTTTCATAATAAACAAGCGCTTGATGAGCACGATCTCTTTCTATAATTTTTTTTCTTTGACTGAGCACGATCTCTTCCTTGTTCATTGCCTACTTGAAGATCTTCTATGCTCTTCAACATTTAAGGAACCTTCAGAAATTTCAAAAAATGAGAAATGTTTTCTTTGTATATCCTTATTGAGGAGGACATCAACATCCTCAAACTTTAGAGGATTCCCGCGTGACAAATAACTGACAATCATCACAAACACCAACCTAACTAATAGACAAACTGGCCAAGATCTTCAAGTCCAATACCTCGTCATAAATCTTGATTACAGTCGATTCCAACTGACTCGTCATAATGTTGAAATCATTCATATGCTTAGCCATTAATTTTTCTTCATTTATTTTCATAATTAACAAGCGCTTGATGAGAAATACCTTATTCATATGAGCATACTTGTCCTTCTCATCTCCCAATGATAGATAAAGGTTCTTATGATAAAAGTAATCTTTCATCTGCATCTTCCAAACCCCAAAGTTTGTCTCATTAAAATTCTCGATCACGATTTTCTATCACTTCCAGTAACTAAAGAGTACAAAAGATTGGATATTTAATTCCTAAAATTGATAACAGTGATGATTCTTGAAAATCTATGATCTCGTCAGTCCAATTGAATCGATTACAAGATCTAATTCATTAGATCTTTTTATTCATTCTCTCACTTTTATGTGTTTAATCGATCTTTCTTTAATACTACTTGTAATGATCGATTCAGAAACAAAATTCAAACAATAAAAAAGAAAAATCAAATTTATGTGGAAAAACCCTCAAAAACGGAGAAAAATCAAAGGTCATCGACGATAAACCCACTAGGGAGAAAAATTATAAAGATACATGGAGTATTTAATGACAAAGGGCTATTTATTTGCCTCATAATATAACCCTAAATAATTGGCAAATAAATGAAAAAGATACTAAAATATCAACCAATGTTGTTGATTGATATCTAAAAAAAAAAAAACAAAATCACCTCCATATAGAGATTAAAGACATTCACCACCGTAGTTCCGCTAAAATCCATTACCTTTTCTTTTCTTTTTTTGTTTGTTTTTTTTTTTTTTTTTTTGAAATCTAGCCCACAATCATGGATGACAGTTGACCACGAATGAAGATTACAAGCCTTTGTTTATGATATCCATTGTTCTATACTCCCTTTGTCCCAATAACATAGGGAATGATATGATGCGGTATGCAGATTTATATGTGTGTTTAATTTTTTTTTTTTGAAAACATAATATTTATAAGGGACAGTGATGTTTATTGTAACAATTATGACAGTAGGTAGTTGAGTGTATTATAACAGATGATATTTGTTTTTGTATTTTTTTAGTGAAAATATTAATTGTGAGATTTTTACAAATAACCACCTCAAATCTTAGTTATTTATAAAAAAAATCACCTCAAATTTTTATATTTACAAAAATACAACTCAAATTATATAATATTTTCAAAATAACTGAAATCAATGATTTGCGGTTGCCGGTCGGCCTATTTCTTTCTATCCATTCTTTGAGTCCCTTGAAGAAAATCCGATTTCTTTAAGAACTTCATCTTCCGATTTGACTTGACTATTGAAGGAAAGTATGGTGCACACTTAACCACTACCAAACAAGGGACGAAGATTTGAGCGGTGGTAGGGCAACGGGGGAAGTTGGACTGTGGGCAACGTCTGGCGGGTGATAAACGATGGTTTAATAATGGTATTTAAGTAGTAATTCTGATATATGAGATTAATAATATTATGAGAGGTGAGAATGAGATTGATAATGAGGAGATTAAAAGGGTTATCCCTTTGGATAGATTGCTTACCTTAACAATATTTTTTCCATCAATCATGAGATTAGAAGGATCAGATATCCAATCTCTCTTTATCCCATGTACCAAACATGACCTTAAAGTATTGTTTAAGTAACTAATTTTGATTTAAAAAAATATGTGTTGCATTTAATTTATTTATTTTGTAGCTTTTTAATCTTTATTTCTATCTGTTTGCATTCAGATGTCGATGAGAATGATAGTGTCTCAACAACATTACATGAGAAGAAAGCGTAAATACAAACCTTTAGGTTGATAAATGGTTCAACACCTTGGTCATTTCCTGCATTTCATGAAAACAAAAGTGGCTTTTTTTATTTAGAAAATGCAAAATCTTTGTCTTTCCAAACAATGAATCTCACAAATGAAACTTTTATCAGCTGCTCGCTCGAGCTGTAAGTCTAGAACTAGCATGATGAAAAAATGCAGTGTCGTGTCGATTATCTAACCATTTTGCACTCAATTAACATCCTCGTTGCTATAGTTGAGAGCTGCTTGTACCTTTAGACATTTGATCAAAGTAGACTGGAAGTGTCAAGCCAGAATAAGAATCCCCCGCCAAGTACACGGGATTTGAGATGAACTTTGGGTGACCAATTATCCACTACAAAGAGAAAAATGAATGATTATGTGCATGATTTATAATTGTGATATCTACGAAAAGTGATTAAAGATTGAAGTTCACGAGAGAACTCATTATCATCAATCGGTCTCCTTGATCGTAACCCAAGACAATATTTACAATTAGATCAATCAAGGAGGTTGATGAATATATTAGTGAACGTCTGGATATTGACATTGCCAATTGAAAAGAGTATCAACTTATATATCAAGTGGAACTTTCTCAAGCTATAATCCTTTTTCTCCAAGTATCTCAACTCCTTTTGACTACTAATAAGTAGTAGTGTACTCTCGAGTAGAAGATACGACACTTGAATGGATAAGGTCTACGTACATCATCATGTCTTATAGGGTGTCCTCCCCACACATTACACTTCGTGAAACTATGTAGATATGTTTATTTCCTTTCCTAATGGTTTCTCAATCATTTGAAAGAAATGTTTTACAGTAAAGGGTATTCTAATGTTGTGTTCAGCATCCCTCCAAGTCCTTGAAAGGCAAAATAGTTTTTTCGAGGCATATAGATTCACAGTTGAGGGAGCAGGGCAAAGGTTATCCTACATACCTTTCTGAGAAACTCATTAGCATGGTGAGAAGCAATTGTGTCGCTCGAATGACTGCCTCCTGTTACTGAGTAGGAGAATCCCGTTCCCACCGGCATGTCAACATAGATTAAATTTACAACCTTAAGGTTGCTCGCCAACAACAATAGCAGAATAATCAGTACTATTGTTAAAAGGCTGTTACTACTCATGAATGCTTATCTTCACATTCGTTTCGAGGGATTCCCCGAACTACACGAATGTGCAGATTTGTACCTCGGTCCATGCGTATGGGCGAGATGTCAATCTTGGCAAGCTTCCATTGAACTTCACCTCCTCGAATTGTATGGGACCTGCACAGAATAACAAGTTCTAATTATTGTAATTTGTAAGATGTCTATCAGTTTGCCGCGAGGAGAATGGCGAGTCCCAACATAATTCATTAGTCAACCTTTCATATTAAGGCATAGATCACTTCATATACATTCATGCGCAAGTCGGTGTCATTCTATTTCCATTGTATGCACTATTAATGAGCTATACAGGTAAACGAAAGTTGTCCTAGTTGCACTCGGATATAATATCGGTTACCCTTGCCACCCGGCACGAAAATGGATTCTTGTGGCGGTGAAGAGCTGCAAAATTTTCAACTTGTATGAGTTGAATTGTTTACAGTTATAATTGTTTGATCAACAGCTGAATAGGTTACAGTTATTCGGTTTGTTGAACGATTAGTCTTATTCGGTTTTTTCGACATTAATTTATTCCTTTGAATCCGAATCAGAAACTAAAAAAAGGAAAAAAGGTTTACTATGTACATGATTTTAGTTGGTTAACTCGGTTAACATGAATTCGGTTAATCCCCAAACGTTATCATGTTACATGTTAATGATATCCAGTTAATTGGTTTCGGTTATTCGGCTTAATTATTACAGTTATGCAGTCTGACCCAATCAAACAAACAGTTGTTAAAACTAATTCTAGAATGTAGATTAATTTAGCATACCGTTCTCATAGAAAATAGCACTGATGGTCGAGCAGCCGGGGCCTCCAGTCAACCAGAGGAGCAGAGGAGCCTCTTCAGGACTATTCTCGGACTCAAAGAAGTAATAGAACAACTGTACATCTTCTCTTTCACCCACACCCACATATCTGCATACATATATATAAATCAAAATCCTACTATGAATATTTCACACCAACTACCCAGTTTTTTCATTATTGTTATACGAGGATAAGATGTACACAGTCTTATCCTTGTTACGGACAACAAAGATACTGCTTCCTAACATAGGCTGATATATCGTACCCCTTCATACAAACTCTTAAACTAACTAACTTGACATTTGGGGTCTTTTCACGCTTGCTTATATCAAATGGCCCATATACTAATTCCAATTATTCGATATGGGTGTTAACGTTCTTGTGAGACAAATACGTTTGAGCAAGTGAGCAACTGACCCAGTTTCGAACTTGAAAGGAAGGCGCCCATCGAATCCAGGAAGATACTCAATAGTGGTGCGAGCGACCGCAACATAAGATCCCAAACATGAAGCGCTAACAAGCAAGGAAACTGCGAGACATGTCATAGTCCACCTTGAACAGCCTTTTCCTGCTTCCGCTGCCGCCATGATCGCGCACCTATCTTTTTGTTAAAATTATTATGATTGGATATGATGCTTTAGTAACTTATGAGCATGACTGAAGATGAGAGAAATAAGACGATTTGTAGCAGAATGTGTCAATTGTCGTCGCCTTCACTTTTTTCTTTAGATTTTGTGTCGTCTTTCACGGTGATGATTGAAAATAAATGGCCATCTCCCTCGCTAGTAGTCATTTTCAAGGATTTTTGTATTGTAGGTACTCTAGTCTTTCTTTTTCACGAGTCAAATACTGTGCCCACTTGTACTAAACATAAACCTTTATTTACTTGCAAACAAGAAAATTAATGGAGTGAGAAAATACAACACGATATCTTGTTAGGACTTTCTGGTCGAGTCTATACTCCATGGTCATTATAGGACACTTTCCAAGAACATAGACACTTCTCTATGTCATGTACCAATAATTTACTCTTCCGTTACACAAAAAAAAAGATACAATATATACGAATTTTATATTATTCTATTACGCATGAATAATATCTTGTTTTCATATTAAATCATGTCTGATCGTTCTGCAACATATATTAGATTGAAGTATATAACTTAAACAACAGTTGATGTTTCATAATAAATTTATAAAAAACAATATTTGATCGTCATTCTACGCATGTCAAACTTTAAATCGACACGCGGGTCACGTCAAATTGTTGTATTTTTTTCAAAAGGGAGGAAGTGCAATTTACTTTACTGTCAAAGTCCCTATATTGTTAAGAATATATTACCCACGTTGTATTTGAGAACTCAAACAAATAATCGTTATAAAATCATTGGGTTACTAAGCTACTCAAGTTATCTTTTATATTTTATGATAAATTGGGATCGGAGGATATGTGTCATGATCATAATTATCAAAATCGGACAGGACATCGAACCGGTCAAGGCTTCGGATTAATGGGTCACTGGTTCAACCGATTGAACCGTCGATTCGATAATTTTGATATTATTTTATTTTATGTTAATTTTAACATATTATTTTTGATCAAAATATATATTTATAAGTCTTATATAAGTAAAAAATATAATTTATATGTATATTGTATACGTTTTTTTAAAATATTTTTTTAAGGATTTTTTTCTTTGGTTCAACTGCTCGGCTTTTTATTCGGATTAGACGGATGTTAATCGGGTCAATCCGTGTCGATTACTTGTTTGGTTTTTTGTTCGGACCAACCCGATTGAACCGACCGGACCGATCTGGTTTTAATAATCATGATCATGATATACATGTATTTAGTTAAAATTCAATGGCTGAAATTAAAATAAATTCAATCAAAAACTGAGATTAAATACTAATGTTATAATCTTAATTATTCATTTTTGTGTTTTAATCTATCTCAACCGTTGAATTTTAATTAAACACACATATGTCATGACACAAATTTGTTTTTTCTTGATAAAATTATGAAAAGTGATACTTGATCATGTCTGACGTTGTCGATTACTTCACATCCACGACGGATGTGCTCTACACTCGCCAAGTATGGAAGTGCAAGAACAACATCCTCATGGACAAAATGATATATCTAATATGATATAATATTGTGGATACGTCAAAACATTGAAGAGGAACGAATTCAGGTTTGTATGGGCCGTGCTCCTTATGGACTCTCATATGTGTTTTAGCATGGTAAGGAGAGGGCGCACAGGTCGTGTGTGATAAAGGAGCACGGGACATGCTAGGCCCGCACAACCGTGCCTCCCAGCAACCCTGTGTCTCTAAGCATGCCCGTGGATTTCCGTGGTAGGCCGTGTGCAAAGGGCACGGGTCGTGCCACAAACCACTATTGTGAGATTAGATTTATTATAGTTAGATCTTTCATGATTTTATAAATATAACCAATATAGTCAGTTTTTAAAATTTGAATTATGATTTAATACGATATGATACAATTTATAATCCTTTTTTCACATATCATTTTACATCACGATTGTGATGGTATTCTTATCGAGTTTTTCTCCCGATATTCGGACTTCCTCAAGTTAAATTCTTGTGTTTTTGTTATTGTGTATCTCGACATAACATCTTCAATATCGTGATATGAATTACAGTTTGCATCAAATGACAAATATGCACATTCAAAATATTGCGCACAATCAAAGCCATCGATGCTCAAGTCGTGGTGGACCTGTCTCTTCAAGGGAACATTCTAGAGGAATGCCTACTCCTGGATAAATTTGTGGAAGCCTATTACTCTTGGGTATCTCGGAAGACCAATAACACAGCACATAAGTCAAAATTTACCTCCCACTGTCACCAAAAGGGAGAATGGAGGCAATGCCCTATCTCCTCGTGTAATCAATGCTTTAATTTTAAAAATAAAGGTAGGTCCATATATTGAGCTATCCAAACCAGTAAAAGTTTTCCTAGTGAATCTCTTACAAAATTTTATTCGATGCCATGGCATGGCATAGGATGATCAGCTAAGCAGCGCCGGAGTTTACAAAACCATACAAAAATTTATGCCATGGGCTGAAAAGTTCAATATGCTGCAACGAACACAAGTTTTCGCTGTTCAAGCAGGAAGTCATCAAGTCATCACCTTAGCTCACCAGCAACAGTTGGATCAGTAGGGATACCCTGTCAGCGAAAAAAATCATAATCAAATCAACAGCTGGTTCTTTCTCGAAACACCAAAAAAAAAA
>LIEC01010288.1:0-41890 GCA_001925005.1 Drosera capensis | reverse complement strand
AGACAAGGAGTTAAAGATGGAAAGACACCGGGATTCGTTGTCCATGAAGATGGATCTTTGAGATTCCATAGAAGATTGTGTGTTTCGAATGACGAGGAACTTAAACGAAAAATCATTGAAGAAGCACATCAGACACCGTATTTCACACATCTTGGAGGCAATAAGATGTATCAAGATCTTCGCCAACGTTTTTGATGGAATAACATGAAACGAGAGGTTGTTGAGTTCGTAGCCAAGTGTATTACCTATCAATAGGTATAGATCGAGCATCAAAGACCGGGAGGATTACTATAGCCCTTGGAGATAACTATATGGAAATGAGATTCAATTTCCATGGACTTTATTGTATGACTACCACCTACAATTCATGGTATGAACTCAATATAGGTAATAATGGATAGATTGAGCAAGTCTGCTCACTTTCTCCCCATCAAAACTTCTTGGAGTGTGGATCGTCTGGCAGACGTATATGTTAAGAATGTGTGTCCTTGACTTTAAGGGTTCATGGTATCATCATTTGTCACGGATAGAGTTCGCTTATAACAATAGCAACCACGCTAGCTTCGGCATGGCACCATTCGAGGCTTTGTATGGGAGGAAATGTCGATCCCCCCCTCTACTGGGATGATATCAAAGATACTCTAGTAGCGGAACCAGAGTTAGCGCAGGAAACCACAGACAAGGTCAAGTTATTCAAACCCGGATGAAGACAGCTTAGGATCGCCAAAAGAGTCATGCATACGTGAGAAGAAGGCCATTAAAATTTAGAATTAGTGATCATGTTTACTTGAAAGTTTCATCTACTAAGGGTGTTATGAAGATTAGGAAGAAAAGAAAACTCAGTCCTTGTTACATAGGGCCATTTGAAATTGTTGAGAGGATCGGTGAGGTTGCCTATAGGTTGGCATTGTCAATAGGGTTAGGTGGCATTCATAATATCTTTTATGTTTCTGTGTTGAGAAAATACCAACCCGACCCTAAGCATGTAATTCAACATGAGCAAGTAAGATTCAATGAGGACCTATGTTATGAAGAGAGGCTGGAGGAGATATTAGATCACATTGTAAAAATGCTCAAACGAAGAGAAGTGCCATTGGTCAAGGTAGAATAGGCTAACCATATAACACGAGGAGCAGCTTGGGAGCCAAAAGAGGATATGAGAAAACGATACCCTTACTTATTTAGTTCCTGTTCTTTTCTTTGATCAAGTTTCGAGGAGAAAACTTCTTGAAATGAGTGAGAGATGTAATATCTTGGAAACAATTTCAGAAAAATAAATAAATATTTTATGTGATATGTTGAGGTATCTTTCAACAGTTTGATTAGTATGACAATCCCGTGAATATCTCAACCACCCATGAAATTAGGCAACATTTCCTCGACGAGCTCATCCTTATCTCCTCTTGGCATTGAATTCAGCCATGATCAGAACGAAGGGGGGGGGATTGAATTCTGCCATGACAACCCCAAAGCACACCCAATAGCCTCCGCGCATCACCTCCTGTAAACGACGACGACCACAGATTCTGCAATCCCCTATCTTCGTCGATCTTCCCCGACGTCGAAAAATAGCATGGACAACAAGATTTAGATGCTTGCATCCGATGTAAATGATATCCGTACGACCCCAAGATTCTTTGATCAGATCTAGCCGTTCCAGTGTTGCCCCACCTAGAGTCCTGTATGTCGCCCCGCTTGGAGTCCCAAATCTAGCCTCGCCTGAAGTCGCCCCAAGGCCGACGACCTGGATTCGGCCATCCAAGAGACCGAGCACGAACCACAGCGTTCGGACACAATTCGATCACCAAAGGTCGACGATGACCTCACCAGCGATACCCCGCTCTCATCGACGCTTTCCCGACACCGGAACAAACCGAACCAGTCAGGTTGGCCGCCCTCAATAGGATCTAATGGCCCCGCGAGACGATGTTGACGTTCTCTATCCTCATCGTCCCTCACCATCAGCCTCGGTGCACTAAGCAGCACCCCATGGCCACACCAGACCATGTCGGAGAAGTCCCGTCGACGGACAACCTGAACCCGATGCCGGCGACTTGTTTATCCAATATTTAGCCATGCTCAAGGCATCCGAAGTCATAAGAGCCATGTCGGCCTGGACCCGAATACGGATCCAGCGAGCTTGACGACAGATCACATTATATTGAAGCTGACATATGTGAGGTAACATGATAGCTCTTACATTAACATGACCCTTTAGAGCTTCAGAGAAAAGCTCTTCGTCTGTTTGTTTATAAAGGCTATTTTGTATTTGAGCTTCTTCTTCAGCAATTTTTTGAGCTTCGTCAAGAATACTAAAATGGCCAATACTATAGTAAGAGGAACGATACTTCTTTGGATAATCGATAGTGTATCTGGTATTCTTTTGATCGGGTATGTACTAGGTCTGCTCTTTTCAAGATTGATGAGAAAGAGCTTTTCAAAATTGATGAGAAAGAGAAAGAAGAAAAGAAAAGGAGATTGAATGACTTAAGATAAGAGTCGAAAATTACTTATAAAATGAGAAATAAAAAAGGATCTACTGGGGTACCTAATCCCATTTGATCCCCTAGCTTTCGTCTCTCAGTGTCAGTATTGGCCCAGCAGAGTGCTTTCGCGTGTGGTGTTCTTTCCGATCTCTACGTATTTCACTGCTATATCGGGCATTCCCTCTACCCCTGCCGTACTCCAGCTTGGTAGTTTCCACCGCCTGTCCAGGGTTGAGCCCTGGGATTTGACGGTGGACTTAAAAAGCCTCCTACAGACGCTTTACGCCCAATCATTCCGGATAACGCTTGCATCCTCTGTATTACCACGGCTGTTGGCACAGAGTTAACCGATGCTTATTTTGTAGATACTATCATTCCTTCTTCTCTGGAAAGAGAAGTTTTGTATATGAGAATTTCATCTAATACACCTCAAGCATAAA
The DNA here is from genome assembly GCA_001925005.1 of Drosera capensis. Classification (NCBI taxonomy): domain Eukaryota; kingdom Viridiplantae; phylum Streptophyta; class Magnoliopsida; order Caryophyllales; family Droseraceae; genus Drosera; species Drosera capensis. The sequence goes on along the minus strand of LIEC01010288.1, from coordinate 38,964 downwards.
TACCCAACTAAACTACTTGAACCATATGGAGTAGAAAAATATTAAGTATCCCATTTTTTCTTCTCTAAACTGAAATAAAGATAGGAAGTAAGAAAATCTGAAGGTTTATCTTTTTTTGGTAATAATGCCAAAAATTCTTCCCCAGTAGCTCAGCGGTAGAGCACCTGGCTGTTAACTCGAGCGGCGTAGATTCGAATTCTACCTGGGGAGATTGATCTAGATGTTTCTAATAAATATTTTCATCAATAACAATATGAACCTTCTTTGTAATTAGTATTTGTGTCAAATCCAAATCTAAGTGGGGCGTGGCCAAGTGGTAAGGCAGTGGGCTTTGGTCCCGATATCGAAGGTTCGAAACCTTTCATCCCAGAGCATAGACTCTAGACTTCTTCCCTTAAAAATCTTGAATTATACCATTTGTCTTTACTTCAACAAAGTGAGCACGGGCTTCTCCAATCGAAGAATCTCTTTTGTTTTGGTCCCAATTCAAGACTAAACAAGTCCGAACTAATTGAATACTTGTGTTAGTAATTCCCTGAATAAGGTTGCCATTTCCATAAAGGAGATAATTTCCAACTCGAAGTTGTACATTATCCCTTTCCTTCAGTAGATCCTGAGGAAACAGTGTTGATAAATTCATCCTATCCCTTATTTCATATGTACCTATGGTTCATAAATATCAAATTATCTGCTAACATTCATTTTTCTGTCGAGCAACATAACAAGGTGAAAGATTTACGTGAGACAATTGATTCACAATATGAGTCTTCAGAAAAAGCACATGTCATGACCTTAATTATGAAATTTACGTCTCTAATGAAAAGATGTGCGCTAGCACATCATGAAGATGAGGGACATTATGGCTCATCTGAAGAAAGTGAAGGTTGAGATTCATAATAATTTTCTTGTGTATTACATTCTGAATACTCTTCCTCAATAATATACACCTTTCAAGACATCTTATAATACACATAAGATTAACTGATCAATTAATGACCTCATGATCATGTGTGCTCAAGAAGAGCAAAGGTAGCTTATGGAGTCTGGGAAAAATGTTCATTTGGCAACACAAGGAAAGACTAAGGAGCAAGACAAGACAAGAAGGGCACCTGAAGAAGGATTGTGCCAAGTATAAGACCCGACTCGAAAAAAAAGGTAATCTAATCTCATGTTTTTCTTATGAATCTAGTATGACGAATGTTGGTCATAACACTTGGTGGATTGACTCCGAAACCACAATCCATATTTCGAATTCCTTGCAGGGCCTTCAAAACCATAGGAAATCGGTTGAAAGTGATCTCTTTAGGAAACAAGACGTCTTCGCAAGTTAAAGATACTGGGACCTCCAGATTAATTCTAAGTAGTAGTTATGTTTTTTATTTGGAAAAGACCTTTATGTTCCAAGTTTCTCTTGGAACCTGATATCGGTTTCAAGACTTGTACCTTTGGGTTATTCCTTTAACTTTTTAGATCCAACATTCAGTTTATAGTTTAAATCTGATGTTATTGGAAGTGGTACTTTGTCTAAAGGTCTTTACTGTTTACATTTACATGACACTAATGTCTATGATGCGATGCATGTTCATGATAATGTGGGTTTAAAACTAAATGTTGTGAATGAAGATCCTCTATGTTATGGCATCGGAGATTAGAACATATCTCCATTGATCAAATCAAGAGATTAGTAAATGACAGAGTAAATAGTTAGTTTGATTTTACTGATTATGATACTTGTGTGGATTTCATAAAGAGAAAACAAACCAAAAAGTCTAAGAAAGATGCCAATAGGAGTACATATATATTAGAAATCATACCTACGTATATTTGCAGTCCTGATATGGACTCGTACAGTCAAAAGTACTTCATCTTATTAATTGATGATCACTCACGTTACATGTATCTCTAATTGCTTAATAATAAAAATGAGACATTGGATGTCTTTAAAGTATTCAAAAGTGAAGTAGAGAAACAATGCGGAAAATAAATTAAGATCATAAGATCTGATCGAGGTGAAGAGTACTATGGTAGATACACTGAAGATGGACAAGCACCTGGTACATTTGCAAAGTTTATTTAAGAGCATGAGATAGTTGCCCAATACACGATGTCGGGGTCTCCACACCAAAATGGTTTAGCAGAGAGAAGAAACAAGACCCTATTGTATATGGTGTGAAGTATCCTTAGTAGTTCTACACTTACTAAGTTCTTATAGACAGAAGCACTTAAGACGGCTGTGTATATATTAAATCGAGTTCCAATGAAGATTGTTGCTAAAATGCCATTTGAGTTATTTAAAGGTTGAAAATCGAGTTTGCGGCATGTACGCATTTGCGAATGCCCGTCTGAAGTGAGAATTTATAATCCACAAGAAAAGAAGTTGGATCCAAGGAAAATAAGTGGATATTTCATAGGAAATGCCGAGAAGTCCAAGGGTTATAGATTCTATTGTCTATCTCATACAACTAAGATTATGGAATCAAGAAAAATGAAATTTCTTTAAAATGACTTGATTAGTGGGAGCGATCAATCTTGGGGCATTAACCTCGAGAAAAATCTTGCAGATGCTCAACCATCCACTTCAAGTTATAGATTAATTGATATGCACAACACCCCTCCAGTTCCACCGACTATTGAAAAGCCAATCAATGAAGTTTCACAAGCTGCTAGACATGGTAGATCCACTTGCTCAATAATTACCTGAAGTTGTTGAGCATGTAGTTGCTCAAGATGTTGAGCATCCAGTTGCTCAAGATAATGAGCAGCCTGTTGCTCAACATATTCCTCAAGAACATATTGATGCAACATTAAGGAGAACTACTGGAATAAAGAAATTAGCAATTCGTAAAGTCTATGTCGTGTATCTACAAGAGTGTGACTTTGATGTTACAGCCTAACATGTTTTCTGAAGGCATGAGTTGCAATGAATCCAGATTATGGTACAATGCTATGAAGGAAGAGATGAATTCTATTACATCAAATAAAGTCTGGGATTTGGTAGAGTTGCCTATTGGTGCTAAAGCCATTGGTTGTAGATGGGCCTTTAAAACTAAAAATGACTCATTTGGCAACATTGAGAGGTATAAATCCAAACTTGTTAACAAAGAATTCACTTAAAAGAAGGGAAGCGATAACAATGAGACATTTTCTCATGTATCTAAGAAAGATTCCCTTCGTATTATTTTGGCATTAGTTGTCCATTTTAATATGGGGTTACATCGGATGAATGTGAAAATGGCATTCCTCAATGGAGATCTAGAGAAGGAGGTTTACATGAAACAACCCGAAGGATTCCCCTTTAGTAAAGGTGAGCATTTAGTATGCAAGCTCAAGAATTCTATATATGGATTGAAATAAGCATCCCGCCAATGGTTTTTGAAATTTCATGATGTTGTCTCTTTATTCGTCTTTGTTAATAACATCAAGGATAAGTGCATATACCAGAAGAACAGTTGGAGTAAGATTTGTTTTCTTCTGCTATATGTAGATGCTATTTTGCTTGAATCTAATGACAAAGGACTACTACATGAAGTGAAATAGTTTCTGTAAGGTCCAAGATTCAACCTAGAGGGGAGGTGAGTAGGTTGATTCAAAAATTATTTGAATTTATGCAACGGATTTAACCTTTTTGAAGTTTACAGTAGAGACTACTTGGGCAGTCTGTAGTAGAGGCTAAGTAGTCTACAATAGAGACTGCATGATTTGCATCAGAGACTTCAAACTTTATAAGTTTCTCTCTGTTTGGCTGTGATGATCTATTTCTAATAGTTTTAAAATATATCAAGAAATCAAAGCAAGTAAAAAAACATAATTTTTTTTATACTGGTTCAGACACTCATTATCAATTGATAAATGAGAGCTTAGTCCAGTCTTTCCTTGGTGACCAATTTAGTCAAGCCAAGAGATGAGTTCACTATCTTCTTGTTTGTAGCTTACAAGAAAACTTCTTTTTACAAGTTAGCTAACTTGTATAAAAGATAAAGAACCCAAATCTTTGCACATATCCAATCGAACAGACTCTGCTATAATTTTTGTTCTTCTTGTACAGACTAGCGAACTCTTCTTCAGTGTTCTTCACGATTCGGCTCACTTTTGTAATCTGTGAATTTCTGATTGCTTTGCACTCTTTGCTTTTCAATCTCAAGTTCTACAGCATTTTCAATGAGCTTCAACGATCCCCTTTTATAGGCTCACGGAATGAATCTGTGACATTGTATTATTTCTGATGTGACACCTTGTCACATTTGTCTTCCAACTGATGTTAACAACCCGCCTAACTCAGATTCTTATACTATCACCTTCTATACCCCAAATCTCCGCTTGACTGTCTTCAGACCTTTGACCCAACCAACAACAATTATTTCTGTAGCACTCAGTCTACTGTACCTTAGTCTGGATTCAGTACTGTGAGACCTCGTCTGTACCCAGATCTACTGTACTTCATGTGGTCTGTGTTGGTCCTCATCTACAAGCCCAATCCTAGATCCTGAAATATTTGTGGGTCTTTTATTGCCCATGTATGCCTTAGCCCCTTAGCCAAAATCTTCTATAGTAGTCTGCATCTTGTGGCTCACACGATGCGTCTCATCTGTAGTCGTCTCCTCTGCAGTATCCGACCTAGACTCCAACTACCTACTTGATTTCTAACTACATCATGACTAATACTTCTCAGTTGTATTTCATCAATTTCTATACATTTAGAGAGATTGCATATTCCTATCAATTTCTTTTTAAGAATTTTTAACATGAAGGATATGGGTGATATCTCTTATGTTATAGGAATTAAAATTCATCGCGATAGACGTCGAGGTATTTTGGGACTATCTCAAGAAAGCTATATCAATAAAGACTTAGAGAGATATCGGATGCAAGACTGTTTACAAAATATAGAACTTATTGTGAAGGGTGATAGGTTAAGTTTGAGCCAGTGTCCTAAGAATGAGTTCGAAAGGGAACAAATGAACAACATTCCATATGCTTCTGCTGTCGGAAGCTTAATGTATGCTCAGGTTTGCACTCAATCTGACATTGCCTTTGCGGTGGAAATATTGGAACGATATGAGAGTAATCTAGGTATGGACCACTAGAGAGCTGCGAAAAAGGTGATTAGGTACCTTCAAGGCACTAAGGATTACATGCTTACATATAGACGAACTGATAGCTTAGAAGTTATTGGCCATTCAGATTTGGATTTCACTTGATATGTTGATTCTCATGAATTAATATCTGGATATATTTTCATGCTTACTGGCGGAGCCGTTCTTGAAAGAGTGTAAAGCAGACTTTGGTTGCTACTTCTACTATGGAGGTTGAGTTCATTGCTTATTTTGAGGCATTCTCACATGGTGTGTGGTTGAAGAGTTTCATTTCTAGCCTTAATCTTGTTTATTCTATTGCAAGGCCAATAAAGATCTTTTGTGACAATCCAGCGATGATTTTCTTTGTTAAGAATTGTAAGTCGAGAGATCGAAGCAAGGCCATCGACATAAAGTACTTAGAATTGAGAGGTCGTGTAAAGGATAAGACAGTGGTCATTGAGCATATTCCTGCCGAATTGATGTTAGCTGATTCTTTAACTCAAGGCATACCACTAAAGAGTTATATGGATCATGTATCAAGGATGAGACTTGATTCTATCATGTGATTGTCGTTGTAACGATAATGTTTATGAAACTCTCATTCAGTCATTGATGTTATTCTCATTCAGTAATGCGCATTCTTTGGTTTTATAGAGAATCGCCATACCTGTTGGACCTTAAATAAACATGGGTTTATTCATTAAGTAATGATATCACATATGTATAGATATTAAAGAAATATGGTGCATTGTGATACATGGAAGATATTACTCATTTTCAGAGATCATGTCATTATGATTAGTGTATCTTATTTCTTTCTTAAGTGAACGGAGACATATTATGGGGTTAACGCTTATGTGATAAAAAAACATTGGATCAAATGGGAGTATGTTAATATTATAATTAATATTAATTTAGTTATCCAAGTTTTATATCTTCAGGAAAAGTTTTATATCAAAGTTTAGTGTTTGGTGCATTTAATGTGATGGAATGAAGCAAAGTGATGTTAACCCACATTGGAATTTATGTAGGTGAAAGAGTGCCTAATAAGTGAGAATCTTGTGATAAGGTGTGGGCCCCTTGGGGTACCCAATTTTGTGTGTGAGAGAAGACCTAAGCATTGTCTTGGTTTCAACCTAGCCCGGGCACTTGTCTCCCCCGCCAACGACCATCTCATTCTTATATAAGCATGCATCGAGTTCCATTAAAAAAAACACTCTGGTTTCCATCTTCTTCCTATCCTTTTGTAAAATACGAACACATCGACGTGTCGTAATTCTTCTCTTCTTTTTGCATTGCACGAGCGCATCAACATGCATTTACGATTCTCCTTTCATTCTATTCGAGTTCCAGAAAAGAAAGATTCAAGGCATATAAGGTATGCCTAAGTTTCATTAAGGTAGTGCAACTTTAACATTATGTGTCCTTATATCTTGGAGGCTTTTTGTTGTACACCGTATGCACAGAACGAGACAAATTAGTTTTAAGGAAAGAGTGCTACTCAGCTCGACATAAACTTTAAGTAATCTGCTTCCCTCTTTCCTTAATCATCATTTCATCTTATCTTTAAACCGCCAAAACATCTTAAGAGTAATTTTAGATACTGCTTGATTGTGACTTGGTGATTGCTTTGGGAACTGATTTATTTTTCTAGGGATACCGACAACTTCGCTTACAAGTTTGATTACCTTGGGGACTACAAACTTGATTTCTTAGTCTACGATTTCTGATTACAAGTCTATTGTTGCCTACATCAAAGTAATATGTTAACATATTGATAATGTATTTAATTTTGTGACACAAGTTTATTTTTGTTTGTTTATACTGAAGAAATGGCAACTGAGGTTCCAAATGTCGTGACTGGAATGAGCACGGACCGTCCCCGTGTTGTTGTGACACCATCCATGGTACATGGGGAGAAGCCTGAGAAGTTCACAATCAACTTCAAGAGATGACAACAGAAGATGTTCTATCTCACCACTCTAAGTCTGGCAAATTTCTTGACAGAAGAGAAGGAAACACTGGATTTGGAAGAGAGCGACCCTATCAAGATAGTGTCAATGGAGTCATGGAACCATAGTGACTTCCTATGCCACAACTACATACTGAATGGACTGAACAATACATTTTATAATGTGTATAGTTTGTTCGAGACCACAAAAACCTTTGGGAGTCCTTGGAGAAGATGTACAAGACCGAGGATACGATTAAAGAAGTTTGTGGTGTCATTGTTCCTCGAGTTCAAGATGTTGGACTCCAAAATGGTGATGAGTCAGATCCTAGAGATCCAAATCATCATCCATGACATCCTGACGAAGGGCATGAAGATATGTGAGATCTTTGAAGTCCCTGCCATCATTGAGAAGTTACCCCCCTCCTGGAAGGACTTCAAAATTTATCTCAAGCACAAATGCAAGGAGATAAAACTTGAAGACCTCATTGTTCGTCTGAGGATCGAGGAGCATAACCGCCTGGCTGACAAGAAGACAGGAAAGATGCCACTGGAGACCAAATCTGGTGGAATCCGGGATAAGCTGAAAGAGGATCCAACCCGAAAAGGAAAAGTAAAAACAAGGACAGACAAAGAAGTTTAAAGGGAACTGCTTCGTCTGTGGAAAGCCCAACAACAAGGCTAAAGACTCCAGAGCGAAGAAGGACAGATAAGGAAGAGTTAATTGACTGAAAGCAAAGATATTTCTATCGGAATGTCCAAGCTGAGTCTTAGTGCAGTGATATTGGAGCCAATGTGATCGAGAACACAAGAGAGTGGTTCGTAGATAATGGATCCACTAACCATACTTGCAGAGATAAGGGAATGTTATCAACATATATACATGACAATGACAAGGAACTCTACATGGGTAATTATGCCTCATCTCCTGTCACAAGGCAAGGAACCATTGTACTGAAGCGTACTTTAGGAAAAGAACTTACCCTTAAGAATGTATTGCATGTTCCTGATATTAGGAAAAATAAGTATCTTGTTCATTGTTGTCTAAGGTAGGATTTAGGCTCTTTTTTGAGTCAGATAGGTTTCTTCTGACCAAAAATGGCATCTTCATAGGCAAGGTATATGTACTTAATGGCCTATTTAAGGTCAACAGTATGCATGTATCCCGCAAGACTTTTAATAACAACAACAACAACAACAATAATCCTTCTTATTAGTTGCTTTAGTGCTCTAATTTATGGCATGTAAAATTTGGGCATGTCAACTAGAAAACTATCAAAAGGTTGGTAAGTATGGACTTGCTTTCGGGATTCAAAGTAGATCCACATAAATATGAGATCTGTATAGAGATTAAAATAACAAAGAATCCCTTTCCTTATGTGAAAGGAGTACTACGCCTCAAGAACTTATTCACAGTGATATTTGTGACTTAAAGTTTGTGCAAACTCGAGGTGAAAAAAAGTATTTCATTACTTTCGTCGATGATTGCACAAGGTATTGCTATGTATACTTACTACGAAGTAAGGATGAAGATCTGGAAGCATTCAAGCAGTACAAGATTGAAGTCGAGAATCAACTTGGAAAATGAATAAAGAGTATTTGTAGTGATAGAGGAGGAGAATATGGCGCTCCTTTTGATGAATTCTCCAATGAGGTAGGTATTATTCCTCAAACGACAGCCCCTTATTCACCACAATCTAATGGTGTTTTTGAACACAAGAACCGTACCTTGAAAGAAATGATGAATGCCATGTTGATAACTTCGGGTTTACCCCAGAATTTATGGAGGGAGACAATACTCTCTCCTAACCATATCTTGAATAAAATTTTACAGAAAAGCAAGATAAAACTCCTCATGAGTTATGGAAAGGTTATAAACCCTCCAATAAATACCTCAAAGTGTTGGGGTGCTTGGCTAAGGTAGAAATACCAAAACCTAAGTAAGTGAAAATAGGCCCCAAAACTGTTGACTACATATTCATTGGATATGCCCATAACAGCAGTGTTATCATTTCCTTGTGCACAGATCAGATAATTCTGAGATATAAGAAGGAACGATAATTGAGTCAAGGAATATTGTGTTCTTTGAAGAAGTCTTTCCTTGTAAAGAAAGGAAAGAAACTGAGTCTCAAAAGAGACCTCGAGAAACTTCCATAAATGGTTCACATCAAGAGGATGTAGAACCTCGAAGAAGCAAACGATCAAGAAAGACCAAGGGTTCTGGTCTAGACTTTGATAAGCTTATGATGGAAGATCAAAAACCAACTTCAATAAAGAAGGCTTTGTCAAGTCGAGATGCTCCGCTTTGGAAAGAAGCTATCAATAGCGAGTTGAGATCAATTATGAAAAATCATACTTGGGAGATGTTAGATTTACGACCAAGTATTAAACCTTTAGGTTGCAGAAAGAACTTTGATGTTCAAGACATGAATCTGACAGATGTCATTTTAGGATTGAAAATCTTAAGGACATCAGAAGGACTTGCTCTATCACAGTCTTACTACATTGAGGTAGTGTTTAGCAAGTTTAATGCTTTTTAGAGTCCTGTGGTTAAGACACCAATTGATCCAAAAATGCACCTGATTAAGAGTCGAGGTGATCCTATGTCTCAATTAGAGTATTCACATAAACTAGAAAGTCTGATATATATCATGAACTGTACAAAACTTGACATTTCTTGCACAGTGAATCATCTCAACAGGTTTACAATAAACCCTGCTACTGACCGTTGGAAAGCTTTAGTCAAAGTCTTACGGTATCTAAGATTCACTATGAATGGTATCTACCATTGGAAAGGTAGAAGTTATGTAGGTACTATTATCTTGGCTTACACAAATGGGTGAACAATTCAAAACATTATGTTCACTGATTAGGCTAGTAAGTCCGATAGTATTCTACTAAGGAAGGTTCAAAGCCAGAAGCTACCTATCCTCATGTAACTTCTATCTGTTTGAACTTTTTTAGTCTGTTTGAACTTTTTTGAGTCTGTTTTTATCAATTCCATTCATGTGGGGGATTTTTTGATTTTAATGTTGTACGATCCATAAGTACAGCCTAGAGAGGAAAGAGGGTGAATAGGTTGTTTTAAATTTTTCAGTGTAATAAATGGAATAGTTGATTTCAATACACTGATGACCTTTGCAGACTATCAAGAGTATCTGTTGTAGAGACTTATACTTTGAGAATTTGTCTGTTTTTGTTGTTGTGATTTATGTCTAACAGCTTAAAATATGCAAAACCATATAAAGCAAGTAAGAAAACATACTAATTCAGATACTTGTTATCAACTAATAACAGCTTAGTCTAGTCTTTCTTTGGTGACCAGTCTAGTCAATCGAAGAGGTGAGTTTACTATCTTCTTGTTTTTAACTTACAAGACAACTCCTTTACAAACTAGCTAACTTGTCAAATGCGAAAGACCTAGACCCTTTGCACGGATCCTTTGTTGGACTCTACTGTAGCTTTTGTTCTTTAATGTAGACTGGTGAACCCTCTTTTTTTCGTTCTTCTTCAATTTGGCTTACTTGAATAGTTTTGAATTCAGATTGGTTTTGCACACTTTGTATGTTCAATCTCTCGTTCAACAATACTGTTCTTTGAGCTCTTTGATTCCTTTTATAGGCTGTGGGAATAAACCCGTGACTATACTTGACCTGATGGTGATAGTTTGTCACATATGACTATTTCACTGATGTTGATAGCTCACCCTTTGCTGATCCTTATACTGTCACTGCATACCTCAAATCTTCAATGTTATCAATTCTCAAATTTCTGCCCCAACCTCAGCAACTATCTCTGCTGCACTCCACTCAGCCACAACTCAGTCTACACTCAGTACTATTAAGATCTCGTCTGCACCCAGTCACTGCCGTAACCTCTTCATCACCAAATCTAATACAATCCTTTATGCATTGTTATGTTGGCCCTTTTCTGCAAGATTGATCCTAGATCCTGAAATATTTACAGGTCTTTTATTATCCTTGCATGTCTTACCTGTCTTACTGGAATTCTCTGTAGTAGAATGCTCTCAATATGTGGCCGTCTGCTCTCCAGCATCTAATCTAGACTACAGATTACTAAGTAATTCCCAATCTTAGCACACTAACAACATCATGGATAATATTTCAAAGTTTTATTCATTAATTTCTATACAACTCGAGGGATTGCATATTCATATCAAATGTGTTTTGAGCAAGTTTGACCATATTTTTATATGGGTTTCGAACTTCGATTTGGAACAAGTTTGAGCTTAACGTAATCTTTTTTCATTAGAGATGAACGTAATATATTAACACTCTCAAACCTCATAAAAGGTGAATGAGAAATTGATACTCAAAATATGATATTTGGTGCATTTAATGTGGTGGAATGTAGCAAAGTTATGCTAACATTGGAATTTAAGTAGGTGAAAGAGTGCCTTATAAGTGAGAATCTTGTGATAAGGGACAGACCCCTTGACCGTACCCAATTTTGTGTGTAGGGGAGGACTTAGGCATTGCTTTGGTTAACATACGCACGTGCCTAACAGGACTAGGCCTGGCCCCGAGTGGTAGGGTCGATGGCTTGATGGGCTGCTGGGATGCCGGGCTATTGGTATGTTAGGCCCGGCCCAAGTTTTGCCCCAACGAACTAGAAAAAGCCATGTGTCTCTCGTTAACTGCCCTCTGATTCTAATATAAGCATGCACCGAGTTCCATTAAAAAAAACAATCTGATTTCCATCTTCTTCCTCTCCTTTTGTACAACACAACCATATCGACATGTTGTGATTCTTCTCTTCTTTTTGCATTGCATGAGCACATCGACGGCATTTGCGATTCTCCTTTCATTCTGTTCAAGTTCCAGAAAAGAGTTCATGTTCTAGAAAAGAAAGATTCAAGGCATATGAGATACGCCTGAGTTTCACTAAGGTAGTTGAACTTTAACGTTACGTGTTCTTGTATCTTGGAGGATTTTTGCTGTACACCATATGCACAGAACGAGGCAAATTAGTTTTAAGGAAAGAGTGCTACTCGGCTCGACATAAACTTTAAGTAATCTGTTTCACTCTTTCCTTAATCATTATTTCGTTTAATCGTTAAAGAGTCAACAGATTGATCAATAACGTTTTACATATAGGTAATGTACGATTATTCTTTCAAGCTTGATTAAATATTCAAGTCACATTTTGGTGAATCAAGCACAAGTAGTTCATTTTTAGGTGAACTAATGTTTTTTTCGATACATGTTCTGTTTGATACTTGTTTTGGATATTTGTTTGTCTTGTTTAGTTAGACTCGACCTCAAAATCACTTTAGACTTGATAAATAAATCAATAAAAAACATTTAATCGGTTAGGAAATATTTTTGGCTTGCTTTAGAGCACTTAAATTGAAATCTTAGTTACATTTAAGTAGACTTAAAAAAAAAAGATAGAAAATCATGATTGATCTGACCTTAGAAAAATCAACCATAAAATCTGAAAAATCATGAAATTTTCCAACACTCGCTCACACTATTTGTGTGAGATAGTGTGAGCGAGTGCTGGAAAATTCGCTCACAAATAGTGTGGATTTGCTAAACTATAGCAATACGGTCTAACTAAACACAACTGCTATATTTTAACAACATGACAAATCAATGGATGAGAATCGAGATGAATCCACATAATTGATTGAGATTAGTTTTACTTGTTGCGTAGAGCTTCTCATCAAAATTTTTGAGTTGCTTAAAAAAAGCAATACTATTTTTGTTGTCATATTTGGCACACAATTTACTTGTAAAATAATGTTTGTGTGGTTGTTATTTATTAAATAGTTATATATTTCCTTTTTTTCATTTAATTTACTCGTTTTTCAATTGCTTTCAATTTATTTTATTTTGTATTTTGTCTTGTGTTATATTTATATTTATTAATTGTCATTTCTACTTTATTTTATGTTGTGGTATTTTGGGAAACAATATCTCTGTTATCCGCAACATAATTACAATCGCATACATCACATCCTTCATAGACTCTTCACAGACTTTGTTTTGAGACGGAAAAACTAGTCGTTATTATTGTCATATATTTGGCACACAATTTAGCAGAATGCTAAATGTGTCAGGTAAACATGACCCCCATTGAACTTGCGCTAAGCCAACAATTTGTTCTGGGGCTACAGTCTACAGATACAATATAAACATGATTTATCTCATCGTGAGGAACGCTTTCCACTATACAACATAAAGAAAGATGAGGAAGGCAAGAAACTGCTAAACGAGCAGCACTGTGTAGCAAAAAATACATTCAGACACTGTGCATAGCGTTGTCCAGAATTCCTGTATATATCATCCTGGGCATCACCGTAGATCAATCTTCCATTCTAAATTTACAAAATCAATGATAGATGTGATTAGCTCTCATCATGCCGTGAAGCCTTTATAAAGCACAAGAACATTCACAAACATCAAGATGCTACTCAGGCGGAGCTGGAACAGGAAGCTGGGCATAGGTTTCCAAGTTGGGACTGCAACCACAAAGCACCATCTTCTGATACATGGCATATGCGCCTTCATGGTTCCCAGACAAGCCATAACCGCGGATCAGTGCATTGTAGGTGAAGGCAGTAGGCTCGAGTCCCTTATCAAGGAGTTCTTCATAGTATAGTCTTGCTTCATCCATCCTCCCTGCCGATCCACTGTAGAATATCAAGGCATTGTAAGTATATAGATCAGGGGTTACTCCTTTGCCATTGCATTTTAGCTCGTTGAAAATAGTAAGGGCTTCCTGGATCCTCCCAGCTCCCCCGAACCCATTGATCATGAGATTGTAAGTAATCACATCTAGATGAAGACCCTTAGATTTTATTTCTTTAAAGTAATGCCAAGCATCATCAACCTCCCCTGCAATGCATAGACAGTCGACAAGAATCGAGTATGATTTAAGATCTGGAGTTATGCCACAATTAACCATCTCTTCAAACAACTTCACTGCAAGTTCCATGTTGCCCGCTTTACCATAACCATTGATGAGAATGTTATATACGGCACAATTCGGTTGACATCCATAGTTCCTCATGGTCGTGAACAATTGAGTCGCCTCTTCCAGTCTTCTTGATCTTGCAAGACCATCAATTAGAGGTCCGTATGTATGAGGTGTAGGTAAAAAATCCCCGCTGATGAGATCATAGTATAGGTTCACAGCATCGTCAAGACAATTAGACCTCACAAGGCTCGAGATCACAATGTTATGAGTGACTGTTTTAAGGCGGCATCCTTGAGTTTGCATTTCCTCGTATAGGTCAAGAACTTCATTCAACTTTCCAGACTTCCCCCACGCATCAAGGAACAAGTTGTATACAGAAACATCAGGGCGACAACCTGTCTTCCTCATCTCCTTCACGAGATTCCAAGCTATTTCAGTAAGACGGGCTTCAAGAAGCCCTACAATCAGGACTTGGTAAATCTGCAGAGTTCCTCGAATTCCATAACTTCTCATCCTTGAAAAGAGGTTCAGAGCTTCAAGAGCTCCGTTCTTTTCCACCATGCGCTTCAATAAGGGGATCAAAAACGAAACCTCTAGGTCAGCCCCATGTGTGACCAAGATTTCAGCAAATGATGAATCCTGCATTAAATCAGCTTCCTCTAGAATCTGATTCATGAGGTCTTCCCAAATTACCCCACTTATGTGAGATTCAACCTGAGGAATGGCAACCTTGGCAATCTTGAGAGCATCCTTAATCATTCCATCCTTGACAAGCGTGGGTAAAAGGATTTTCAACGTCAAACTGTTCGGAAAATGCAACTTCCTCATCTGATGAAACACCAAGAAGGCATCACGAACTCTACCATCTTTGGATAGACCATAAATAAGAGTGTTATAAGTAACCACATCAGGAATACAATTATTCTCCACCATGCCAAGATACATCTGTACAGCTAAATCAGTCTTGCCATTTTTACAAAACCAGTGTAGCAGAGTGTGGTATGTAACTATATCAGGAGAACACCCAGTTTTTATCATCCTCTCAAATAAGTTGACAGCCTCGAGGATTCTACTTTCTTTCAGAAGACCAGCCAACAATGTGTTGTAGGTTGCCACTGTCGGAGCAAGCTCAGGCTCCTTCATTCTGCCATACACTTTCCATGCTTCACCTACTCGACCGTCCTTGTAGAGAGCATCAATCAAAGAATTCATGACACGTTCACTAGGACTAAGTCCAGATTCAATCATCATCTGGAACAACTTCACCGACTGATCAACATCACCTGCCTTACTAGAGCACTTCATCATCATATTATAGGTTATACAATCTGGATCGAGCCCAGTTCTCTGCATCTCACAGAAAAACATTTGTGCCTCACGAAGCCAACCTGCCTTAGCAAGACCGCACAGTGCAGCATTATATGCAATGATGTTCGGAGCAATACCCTTTGCTTTCATTGTTTGAAATGTCTTGAGAACCTTGTGCGGAAAACCATGCTTTCCATAGTAATCTATGAACAAAACGTAGGAGGAGACGGACCTTTCGATCCCTAGAGTCTCAAAACGGTTGAACAAATTGACTGCTTTCTCCAATCTATCAGCTTTCAGGAGGCCAGCAATCAATGAGTTATAAGTACGCATGTTAGGCATGATTCCGTGTTCTCTCATTACATCTAATTGATAATTCGCTTCGCAAAATTTCCCAGCTTTGCATAGAGCATTTACAAGTATAGTGTAACTAACGACATCAAAAGCATAGCCGTCAGCTTCCATTTCACCCCACAGTTCTCTCACCCCGTCAAGATCCCCATGATCGCTAAACCGATCCATCAACGTAATGTACATAACTCTATCAGGTTTCTGACCACTTAATCTCATCCTTAAAAGCAACATCTTAGCGTCATCAATTTTTCCAGCACTACAAAGAGCATCGATGAGAATGGTATAAGTCACGACATCAGCTTCAATCCCTTCATCAGCCATCCTCTTAAAAATCGCCAATGCCTCATTTATCCTGCCGGCCCTTCCAAGAACCCGAATGCAAATAGTAAACGTGTAAACATTCAGCCGAAACCCCAAACCCTCCATCTCTTCCAATGACCTCACCACTCTACCAACATCCCCTTTCTTACCCAACGCAACCATCAGAGCAGAATACGTCTTCAGAATCGGCTTGTTCCCTTCAGAAAGCATCCTCCTATAAACATCCCACGCCTCGTAACAAAACCCCGACACCAGAAGCAGATGTATAAGCCCATTATACGAGTAGGCATTCAACACAAACCACGCATCCCTCATCCTCTGAAGCCCAACTGGCGCCTCCCTAATCCCTCCAGTCACACCAAAAACCTCGAAAACCGTCCCATACGTTCTCAAATCCATGCGTATCCTCTTCCGCTGCATCAGATCAAACACAACACGCATATCCTCAACCCTTTTGTCCACAATCAGCATCTCGAGCATGACATTACATGTTTCGCAACTAATAAAACTGTTCATCTCAGCAACAGATACGAAATACTCAAATGCCAAGTTCACATCAGTCGATGACCTCAATATCCCCAGTACTTCTTCCTCAGACGACGACGCAATACTGTTACCATTCGACTTTGCGGCCGAAAACCCACAAACAGGCGCCTGTTTTTTCCTCGTTTTACTCCATTTCAGCTCAGACCCAGAAATCCAAACCCTGAAATTCGATTCGTGTTTCGACCCGTTAGGATTTGTGGAGCCAAGATGGTCATGGAATGATTCTTTTCTGCTGCTGGGTATTGTTGCTGGAGAGACTATGAAGACTGTGGCCATGTGGGATTGAGGGATAATTAAGGTGATTGTGAAGTATGAAGAGGGTCGGCTTGGCTAGGTATCGGAATGCAGGCTATGTGTTCGATGAATGATGAGTGAAGATGAAAGCTGATTTGCTGTTTTGCCAGAGTGTGGAATTAGTGGATATCGTTGCAGGAAACGCCGTCTCCTCATTTTCGTGGAATAGCAGGAGCAGTTTATCATCGACTAGCGATTGACGACAGCAACGGGGAACTTCTCCCCAAAAATATATTTCGTCTCAATATTATTCGTTTGACCAGACATATATATTAATTTAAAATTTTATATTTATATAATAATGATTAAATAAATTATTTTATAAATTTATCGTGAAATATTAATGATTATATAAGATACGTATTTTAACCTAATATATGATTATATATCTTTTGACCAGACGTGATTTGATATAAAAACGAGACTTATATTCATGTGTATAGAATATTACAATATATATATTGTAGGTGGTTTGACAAATGAGCGAACCCTTTATATATACCTTTGCGGAAACATCTAGACCCCGAGGTTTAGACTCTTCTTCTCCTAGGTTTTACAAGAATGTTCTAGACTATCCTAGACATTTTATAATATATGAGGATGCTTGGAGGTGGTTTGGCAAATGAGCAAACTCTTCCTTATATACACCTTTGCAGAAGGATTTAAACCTCGAGGTCTAGACTTTTCTTCTCCTAGGTTTTACAAGAATGTTCTAGACTATCCTAGACATTTACAAGTTAGGAGAAGGGTGAAGAAGAATCAGGAACATAGGCTAGCTTTTAGGCCGTTTTTTATTGGGCTTTGTATCGGACCGAACCCCAAATTAGATAGCCCGTGTCATTCTCCTCCACTTATTTTCGCGATGCCTTCATCCCGTCCTTCCACAAGCCTCGATGTTGGCTAAAGACAACGCCTTCCAACTTGCCTTACCCTTAGGCAAGTGTCTCCCATGCGCCAAGTTTTTTCGTGCGCTCCAAGTTCTCCTTCTTTCAACTTGCCTTAGCCCAAGGCAAGTGTTTCCTGTGTGCCAACTTCTCCTTGTGCGTCGAACCATTGTCCTCCTGCTTGGCTCCCTTAGCCAAGTATTTTGGGGTCACCTTGAACTTTCTTTGCCAACCTTTGTCAAAATGATAGACACTCGGACTCCTCTTGGCATGCGGTTCCCTTTTTTCGTATGGCGTCCCACACTCCTTACACCTTATGCTTCGTTTGGTGTTCGTCATGTGGAGCCTTCGAAGGTTGGATGTTTCCTGAATCCACCTTCTTCACCTTCCTCCTTCGCTTCCCTTTCTTAGGAGGCTCCCTCGGATTGTTGCACCTTCCTGGTCGATAGTCTTGCCCACCTCCCTTGGTGGCAAGTCCTTTGACAACGTCGGCACCATGACTTCGTTTTCCTCCGAAAACTTTAGCATTCTCGACCCCCATGGTCAGTTGCATTGCTGAATTCATTTTTACCTCGGAGGACCCTTCTCGAATCAAGGACACGTTAACAAGGTCTCCATCCTCATAGATACACATCGTATTGGCATGTGGAAAAGGCACCGCCTTCGCCTTGTCCATGAACTTCAAACCAAGAACTATGGTATATCGTTCCAAAGGAACAACATAAAAGTCTAGGAGTTCCGTCCACATATCAAGTCTAACCTTGACATTCCGAGCGACACCATGTATCTTTTTCGGAGAAGAGTTTTCCGTCTCAAGCCATCCGTCTCTCTTTTTGAACTTGATGCCCAACCGGTCCGCTTCCTTGGACTCCAAGAAATTGTGTATTGCACCCATATCAACCAAGGCTTTGAATTCTTTCCTTTCAATCTTGGTTTGCACGAACAACAACTCATTCTTGGATTTGGGCACATCAACCTTTGCGGTGATGGCATTAAGAAGTTGTAAGGAACCCATCTTTTGTTCTTCTGGCTACCTTGATCCTTCATCCCATTCTGCAATCATGGCCGAGAGAGCATTTTTCTTAGGACAATCACGCACTTGATGCAGTCCCATACAAAGAAAGTATTTCAAGGGTGGTTTTATCGCCACTCTTGCCATCTTTTCTCCTGTTATGGAACTGTACCTTTGCATTGTGTGATTTGGATGTTCCTCCTTTGCGATGCTCGTCCTCTCCCTCGCTTTCGCCCTAGTACTCCTTTAGCTTTCGTTCAGGCTTCTTGTACTCTACAAGACTTTCGACAAGGGACATGGCCTTGGTAAGGTCTTGAACACCACGTCGTTCTAGCTCCAACCTTGCCCAAGTGTTCAAGCCATCCATAAATGCAAAGAAGGCTTCAGAGTCTGGATCATTTGGAGTTTTCAAGAGCAACTTCGAAAACTTCTTCACATAATCCCGCAGGCTTCCCTTGTGCGTGAGGTGCCGCAGCCTACTCCACGCTTCGCGCTCGGCACATTGTGGGGAGAATTGCTTCTTAAGCTCCCATTTCAAGTCATCCCATGTATCGATGGTGCAAATTCTCCTTTCAACATCCCCATATCGTCGTCTCCACCATAGCTTAGCGGTATCCTCAAGATAGAGCGTCGCATGGTCTATCTTGTTGGCATCCCCCGTGATGCCTAGAGCACTGAAGTATTGCTCCATGCTCCATAGAAAGTTATCAATCTCCTTTGGCCTAGGAACGTCCACCTTCGAAGGAGTAGGATTTGGGTTAGACGTTGATGCACCATTGTCTTGTGCCGCCGCTAGTTTGACAAGGCTTATCTCTGCCATAACCCGCTTAAATTCCTCCTTAAGAGCGGCATTCTCTTCCCTAAAAGAATTGAGTTCTCCAAAGAAGAGAGTTCGTAGGGCATCACCTGATTTGGAGGAATCCTCAGCGACTAAGTTTAACCGAGCTTGAAATTCTCCACGAAGTTCACCTTGCTCCTCCTCGAGCGCCTTCATACGAGAGTCATGCTCCTCCCATTGAGCATCAAGTTCGTTAAACTTATCTTCCCCATCGGCAATCGCAAGCACCGTCCTTTCGAATCGCACCTCCACATCGCCCATGTCTTCCCTCGACATGGTTTTCTCTACAGAATTTGATCCCTTCTTCTCTTGCTCAACGTCACCCACATGAGTAAGATCGATTGCCATCTTTACTCGAGTGTAACCTTTCCCACAAAGCTAAACCGTGCTCTGATACCACTTGTCACGGGCTTATTGTTTTCAAGATCGTACGACACTTAGACACCCTTGCCTCGTATCTAAGTTCAGTCTTTCCTCCTTGAGACTAACGCTCAAGACTTATGGAAACGTTAGTATAGATGAGAATGAAACTTTGGGAACGCTTGTGTTTGGAGAACTTGGGTGTTTGTATTGCTCTTTTGTGTATACAATGCTCTCGAGGATGTTGTATTTTCGAGGATGCTTGGAGGTGGTTTGCCAAATGAGCGAACCCTTCCTCATACACCTTTGCGAAAGGATCTAGACCCCGAGGTCTAAACTCTTCTTCTCCTAAGTTTTATAAGAATGTTCTAGACTATCCTAGACATTTACAAGTTAGGAGAAAGGTGGAGAGGAATCCGAAATATGGGCTAACTTTTAGGTCATTTTGGATTGGGCTTTGTATCGGGCCGGACCCCAAATTAGCTAGCCCGTGTCACTAGGCCCTTGAGTTTCTTGGCCGGGTTGTTTCAACTCAGTCATGGACCTCACATGTCTTTTTTTGAGCTACTTTAGTCAAATCTTGAAAACCACTCCCTTTTTCGTTCTGGACCGAGTTGCTTTAAAGCATTATCCGACTTCATTTGCCTTTGTGCCAACTTTAGATCAATCTCCTTTTGTCTTGGCTTTGTCAAGGGACGTAATCTTGTTTGGAGAATCGAACCAGAATTCAACTTTGAAGACGTGGTTTGATGTGGGGTTTTCATTAGCTCTCATCTCATCAAATGAATGGCTACAGACCCTCTACCATTTTACCGTTGTCCCAAGTCTCTTTGTTTGTGTGTTTGAGTTTCAAGTCGAACATCTTATTTCGACTTAAAGACTCAATTGTTCTCATTATAGTTATTGTTGTTGTTATTAGGTAAATTAGAGAAAAATCCTCAAAGAAATGAATGGCTACAGGCCCTCTAGCATTTTACCATTGTCCCAAGTCTCTTTGTTTGTACGTTTGAGTTTCAAGTCGAACATCTTATTTCGACTTAAAGACTCAATTATTCTCATTATAGTTATTATTGTTATTGTTATTAGGTAAATTAGAGAAAAATCCTCAAAGCATGTTTTCTTAACACTTCACTTCCTTAAATGTTTCAAAGTATAGTTTATTCTTCAATATAAAACTCATTCATATTTTACTCGATACTCATCATTTTTCAAACAAACTTTATCCTTTTGTGCGATTTGCAATATACAAATTATGTCCATTGTTTCCAAATGGATTTACAATACACAAAATCAAGATGCAGTATATGATGCAAACAATGCACTACAAAAGAAAACAAACAAACACTTACATTAATCAAAATAAAAGTGTTAGTATTTTAATTGAAAGTACTGGTACACAGAGAGAAAAGTTACTAGACATGTGTTATACAAACGCTACCCACAACGGTATGTTTCAAAAATATAAATTCCAAAAATATAAGTTTCAAAACACCACAACATAGTGTTTATATCATGTTGCAACATCCAAAGACAGTAAAAAATGAAAATAATTACATGTTTTTATGAACAAATAATTAACTAGCTCCGTGATTCGTACTCCCAAAAACAGTGCTCCCTTTAACAAGGACAATCTGGTTTCTGTCTTCTTCCTCTTCTTCTAAGTCGATGATATCTCAATTACTCAATCCTTCCATTGTTTTGTTTGCTGTTTTATTCGTGTTTGTTTCCCCATTCTAATTTAGAGTTAAGATGTGGGATGAACTTGAATTGAATAGGATTAAGTGATTGTGAGTTTGTGTGAAAGAGAATGGACTTTGGAGAGGTTGGGAGGACGAGAAGGAGTGGAAGAGTGGAGGAGAGGAGGAGATGAAAAGGGTGGAGGCGTGGTGTGGTAGAGGGGTCAGGGATGGAGAAATGGAGTTGGGGTGGAATTTAAAATCAAAATTCAAAATGATTTAAAATCATGTTTTGGTGTCCTTTCAATAATCATATAAGTTACCTAATCCATTGAGTTGATTTACTTTTTATAAAATCATTTTGTATTTCATAATTACATGTCTCATTAACCACCACATCATTACATCTTTCATAACTCCTTCCAACATCATCTACGAAACACCAAATTTTCAACTCCTACAACCCACGATTTTCCGTCTCAAATCACCACATAAATATGAAACAATGCCGAGGAGAAGTTTCAGACTATGATCCCAAGTTCGATCCGGGGCAGGCAGTAGCACATGCGAAGACCCCATCACCTTAGACGAAGAAATACTTGCTTCTATTCTGCTCAATAAGTGTCACAGAGCCATAGTCCATGCCATAAAAAAAAAAAAAAAAAAAAAAAAGCCCTGACAATCCAAAATAAACAAAGAAGAGAGTTCGAAGGTTGGAGAATGGGGCAAGATACAGGAAAGGAACAATGACCCAGTTCCGATGAAGACAGAGCTGGTACCACCCCACCACCACCCACTGATGAAGCACTAATCATGTAACCCCAAAAGCCCAACCGAAACCGAGGTGGTTGAAAGACCAAAGTTACTGAAGAATTCACTGATGCTGTGAAGCACTTTGATGGCCTATACTCTGCCTCAAATGATGACGACTTAGAAACAGTTTCTTGTTTCTTTTATATTTCAAGCTAATTGATGATTCACCTAGCAACATCATATATCGTGTCACAAATCGTCTTGAAATTGGACAAGAAACCCAATCAAAATAACTAAATACTCTCAATTTATGATATCTGAGTCGTAGGTTAATGAGGTGAAGGACTCGTGCCTTCATAGCAACAGATTATGTCATCGTATCTCAAGTTTCTCTTGAGGTTGCCGGGATTTTACACTAATTATGGTATTGGCTCAGCTGCGAGCCAATTCTACGCTAATTATGCACGTGGGTGCCCAAGGATTACCATCGGTTGCTAGAAGAGGTCGTGACGCCCCGTTAGACTTACAGCACCCTCGAGGAGAGAAAGTCCTCAGGCATGCGCAGGAGTAAGACTTCCTATGGTAGCAGATGGCTTTCCTTATGAGGAAATTTGGCGTGGATCCTTCGACGATGTGCCGGGTTGAAGCTAAGAGCGATTTTTTCCCATTTTAGCGACCTTCGGACGATGATTCCTACCCTCCAGAATAACGGGATGTCAGTTTAGCAGGGCATTGACTGATTGTTGTTTTTGTATAATTTTGGATGGTCAAACATGATTTGGATTGTGTTTGGTTTAATTTGTAATGTAAATAAAATGATACATATATTTGATGAGGTTTTTTCATATATTCAATTATTTAAAAGAATTTACAAATACTGACGGAATCCGTTCGATAAATAGTTTTTTTAATTACATTAGCGATAGAATCAATTTCTAAATAGTTTGTTTTATTTTTTTAAAATAAATTTGTTAGTGATAGATTCCATTGTGAAAATTAATTTCTTTTTTAAAAATTATTTATTTATTTATTATATATAAAACATGAACCAAAAATTTGACAACAGAAAGTCAATCACTCTTTTTCCATGCATTTGCGACAGATCCGTTACTAAGCTTGTGTTTAATGGCAGCATAATTAGTGACGAAAAAATTTTGTCATTAATATACTGTTTTTTGTAGTGTTTGTTTTTTGTCTGAAAAAATAAAAGAAAAGTGGAAAAAATCGAAAATCCTATCAACTTGAAATAACTAGTATTGGATTCACTTGTCAAATATAAGATTGTGTGCGACATGCCATATATTAATCAAATTCATGATACTAAACTATCCGATGCATTGATTTGACACATTTTTTATGAGTACATGGGAATGGGAACAGGTGGATGATGACTCTTGTTTTCTTCTGACAGTAGTTTATGCTAGTAATCAGTTGAGAATGAGGGAAGGTTTGTGGAAGTATATTATGGATCTGAGTAGGGGCTCTTACATTTGAGAGTACGATTTTTCTGTAAGAGTACCAATTTATTGTATAGCATTTCGAATAAAATTCGTTCCCTAATTCATTATTAAGATGTCAAGAAAATTGATTCATGATGTGTTATGTCGTTTGAAGATGTTATTGACATTTGTTTCTCATAGTATTGTAATCCTGGACACAACTGAAATGGGCACATTTTGGGCCGTGGACTTGGGCCATTATAATCCCGAATCGAATTATCTACTTTTAAGATTATAGGCACACTTCACGATATGATTGACATGTTCGGATGGACAGGTCTTGTCAAAAGAATTTGGTATTTGAATTTAGATATCTTTGGATTATTATGAAGATTTTAAGGGAGCAAAATGCCAACCTACGCCGTATATCAGGATCCCTATACGGATTTGATATGGATACTATGTGGATTTTATAGTCATTCCACTTGCTATAAATACGGGCCAAAATCTCATTCAACGTCATTAGAATTGTCAAAATTCTCTCATTTCAACAAAAGAAGGAAACCATGCATCCAGGAAAGATTTTACTTGTTCTGTTGCTCGGTGTGCTTGTTAATGTTGCACTCCTCGATGCGGTTACTAGTCTCTTGGTCCCGTTCCTTTTCACACCTGAGGACAGAAAGCTTGTGGAAACATATGTCATGCCACCAATTATACTGATCTTAGCACCTCTATGTCTGTTTATGTTCCTCGCTGGATAGGGATTTGCTTATAAAATGCTGTCTAAAAGTGCTTGAAATAAATTATATGTCACTTGTTGGTTTCACATATTCGCTTTCTTTCTATTGTTCGCTTCACTTGATCAAGATTATTGATTTCTAATAACTTAAATTCGATCCTGATATTGAGCTTGTGCAATCTCTTGTTAAATTTTCTAGTTTCATTTTTACGATTGAGTTGAATTTATTTATTTTGCTCGAGGACGAACAAAAGCTAAGTGTGGGGGAATTGATCGGGATCATTATTACATGAATTTAATCACCTTTTAATGAATATTTATTGGGAAAATTGGATAAAAAATGTGATAAATATAATTATTTTTTATATTTCAGGATCAAAAGATGATTCTGAAGCCTAATTCAGCAAAGCAGGCCCATTGGTTACAGTCCAGCCCATTACACAATCCGTCATACACAAGCAATGACGCAAACCATAAGCCGCCATTCACCATTGACGCTAGCTGCCATCCACCGTCGAAATCTACGACCACCGCCATTCACCCACGGATTTGTAGCCACGAGCTTTGTTCTGAATTTTCAGAATTGATGATATCATTGATGAGATATTATGCGCTGAATTCCATATATAAAAGGAGACATATACAGAGAGCATAAGGACACACGATTCATAAAAGGGTGCTCTGAAAAACACCAAAATAAACCCATCGTCTTAGATCCAAAACATAAAACATTTACCTGAGCACGGACGGTCGACGGTTCCTTGCTGCAAGTCGGACATTGCTCCGGCGCGGCGAGGCAAGACGAGCACGGTCGGCGGCTTTACAGAGACGAGCACGGTCGGTGGCTGTGTTTAAAGAAGGAAGGAAGAAGTGAAGAGGAGAGGAGGTGCCTACGGCCGGAGAAAGTGAAGGAAAAAGGGAGGAAGAATTTGGGCCTAAACTCTATTGGGCCCAAATTCCATTGGATCCAAAAGCCTGCTCATTTCATTCGGCCCAAGCTCATTCAGTCCAAAACCTAATTTCGGTTCATTTTTCTTAAACTTATTCATTTTAAATTTAGTTCATTGAATGTATGTTTTATTTTCCAAATATTGAAATCATGAACTAAATTTAAAAGACTAAGGTAAAGGTTTGTTAAATTCATAAAAATATGTTATTATTAAATTGTGATTAATATAGCTCATGATTAAGTGATTATTATGATCTTAATGTTTTCATTAGATTGATAACCTTTTGAATGATATGTGTCATATAATTAAGACCGAGAGGAGATATTATATGAATGCTCAAATCAAAAAAACACCGTGGATTAAATTGATATAGAAATATATAATTTGATACATGCAGCAGTTATAGACATAGATGTCACATTCCTATGTTGAAAACTAAAAGGATTTCACAAAACTTAATGCATTAGCTTTTTTCTAAATTCATATTAGAAATAATATGGGTTGTTAAATAATAATAGTATTAATATTGTTCGAGAGAAAATATTAATGGTTTCGGAAAATCCAGTTGTTACATGAAAATATAAATCACAACCATAATAATATTACATTGATATAAATTTACAATCTAAGCCTTAGCCATTTTTCACTCATTTTTATTAAATCGATATTAATTAGATATTCACCAAACATTTCGTTGTCTAGATAAAGTAAGGATAACATAATTTCAGTAATTGTTTACACAATCTCTGTGGGTTCAACAATCCGATATTTATTTACCAATTATTACGCGACCAGTGCACTTGCTGTTTATCAGTTGAAAAATACACCGGTCACCCAAAATTATCACGATAAATTATTATCTTACTAAATAAGAAAATGATGTATTACTGAACATCGTAATTTGTAAAATGAGGTTATAAAATTCATTTATCAAAATCATGACAAAAATATGATAACGACCCAAAAAATTCCGTAAAATTTAGTTTCACGATAATTAATGTGAATAATAAATAATCGTACGTTATAATTTATTTTGTGGATTTAAGAGGCTTGATTGAAGATATAATAAGAAAAGAATGTAAAATATGGATGAAATGAAACTCTTATACACAAAAACAAGGAAATGCGGTCTCAATACGAAAATACCATATTTATACGAAAATGACATAAACCTAATTTTGGCACTTGTTTTCCTTTATGTCAATTTCTACTCCATCGAAATTAAATTAATTATCCACTAATTACTCACTAATTATCCACTTAAACTATTTTAATTGATTTTATTTTTTTATAAATATAAGATCTCTTTTCCTTGAAAATTCCTTACAAACATAAAACAAAACACTTTTTATCAAGTAAGATTAGAGTTAAGCAAAAGAAGAAAAGAAGGAGAAGTTTAAGGAGAAGAGGAGAAGCTAGGTGGTAAGACGAGTACGACGAAGATCCTTTACCGTTGATAAAAAAGGTAATCATCTTAATTAGAAATTTTGTAAAAAATTATACTCTTTAATAAACTCTGATATTAATATATGTTGAATTCTCATATGTCTACTTTCTAATAAAGTTAATAAATAATGATTCGAAGTTTAAAATCTTAAGTTATAAGTCAAAACGTCTAGATATATCAATTTGTAAAAAAACTAGTTACAAAGATGACTTTATCGCTTGATATGAAATTATATAATAAGATATATAAGACAAGTCTTATATCAATGAAAAGATATGAAAGTCTAGTTTCTGTAAAAATTTACAATAATTATTTACAGTTATATGTAGAAAGTTATGAGTAAATTAGTAAAGTAAGGTCAAACTGTCTACACTAACAGAAAATACAAACTTGATATTAACTGTTATTATTGATAAGATAATTTAATGGAAAGATTATGAAGTCTAGTATATGTATAATTTCATGGAGTAATTTTTGGAGTTGTATATAAGAAGTTATACATTTAAATACCTCAAAACGTTAAGTTGGAGGAAATCTAGGGCACTCTTTGCAGAGGCGGGGAAGCTCATTTCAGAGGCCGAAACGCTCTTTCCAGAGGTAGGAATGCCATCTTAGAACCTTCTGGACCAAGCATGATTTTTTGGATCCCAAAATAACTCCATTTTTCACAGATACCTCTAATGATATTCAATATGTAAAATCATCATCATGGATAATCAAAATAAGTATCAAAGACTTTTATAAAACTTAGCATCACCTCATAATATTAATATATGGACAAACATGTAAGGTTCAAGATTAACCTAGAAGGTGGTGAATAGGTTGTTTCAAAACTTTTTCTTTCTTTTGATGCAGAATATTAATTCTTTGCAGACCACTGTTCTATGCAGATCACTTAGGTAGTCTACAGATGACAGTTGATAGTGTGCACCACAGAGTTCAAACTCTTTTAGTTTATCTCTGTTTGACTGTGATGATTTATTTCTAACAGTTCTTTATACTGGTTGAGACACTCGTTATCAAATGATAATCGAGAGTTTTGTCCAGTCTTCCCTTAATGACCAGTGTAGTCAAGCCAAGAGGTGAGTATCACTATCTTCTTGTTTTAGCTTACAAGAAAACTCCTTTTTACAAGCTATCTAACTTGTACAAAAGATAAAAGACTCAGATCCTTGCAAAACAAGGATTATCACTATCTCAGTTTTGTTACATCAATTTCTATATAATTGAAGGGATTGCACATTCCTATCAATCTCCCTCTAAATTGATGTTAAAAAAAAAATCCTATGTAAAACAACAAGTTTACACTTCTTTATCTACATAATTACATTTATTTTCAAACCAAAGGCAAAAAAAAAAAAAAAAAAAGAGCAGTAGAGATATTTATAGTTCTTGATCCAATCTTCCCAAATTATAGCCTGTAGTGCCCTTTGAGGGAGAGGAGTGTGTCCTTGCTGCAGGTGGCCTTGGTTGTACTGAAATTTGAACATCATTATCAAATGCTTCTTTCAGTGTCTTGACTGTAGATGGACACATCGATTGTTCTGTCTCGTCTACATCCTTTGTCTCAGCTGGGGTGGGAGGTAGTGCTACATCCCAGTCTGATGTGGATGTGGCCATTATTAGATCTTCAACTGTCCGTAGTTCCTCCTCTTGTTCTTCTATTTCAGGGAGTTCTTCTGTAGTTTCTTCTTCTACTTCTACCTCAGGAAGTTCCTCAGTAGTTTGTTCAGAGGCAAAAGAATTTGCTGCATATGGGTCATCTAAATGATCTTTTGCTGTAGGTTGTTCTACCTCAGTTGGTTCTGTTGCTTGAACCTCATCTGCTTGCTCTTCAGCTGCAAGAGCAATCACTACTTGTGTCTCTGCTGTAGATTCTTCTGTTTCATATCCTTTTGCTTGAGACTCAGTTATTGCTTCATCTTCTTCTACAGGTTGCTCTTCTTCTGGTTCCTCAGCTGCTTGTTCTACTACAGGAGACTCTTTTGTAGTGGTCTCAGCTGCGGTAGGCTGTTCCTGGACACCTTCTTTTGCAACTTGATCAATGATATCATCATCATCATCCTGAGCATCAGGTTGTGGTTGACCACCACCATCATTACCATCATCACCTGATGGTTAATGTTTTTCTAAGTCTGGTCTTGAGAGATAATCATATACCTCCTCGACTGTAGCTTAGACATTTTAAATTCGGAGCTTTTTTAGTTCAGCGTCGACTGCTGGTGTGTTGACAAACTCAATAGCTCTGAGTATAGCATGTCGAAGTCTAGTTGTCGTCAAGGTGGAGTCCTTGAATTCAAACACACCATCGAAAAGAAAGTGTGCTTCTTTTGGTCTTGTTGACCTGCTAGCCGTCTTCTTTTCCAGTTGAGCAAATTGTTGGATTTCTGCTTCTGTCATTCTATCAGTCTCTCCAATCAGGGTCTGAGACCCATCTGGATTGACTCTGTACAAAGTCTTTGGTTCTGAGGGAATAAACTTTGGTCTGGAAGCCCTTGTTTTCCTTCCTGCTCTTATTAGCCTCTAGATAGGCAGTTTGTGTTGTGTCACAAGCTCCTTAATCATACCTTCCCGTTGTTTCTTCTGCTGCATCTCAGCTTGCCTCTTTTGGCCAAGTAGTTGAGATATTTGAGCTATGTGCAGCTGAGCTCTTTCTTCTACAGCCCGGACCGTCTGCAGAACTGTTTCAATAATCTTTTCTGAAGAGGGTTTTGTTGGTCTTACTTCTGTAGTTATAGTTGACCATACTTCTATTGTAGTAGATGGACAACCTTCGACAACTGTAGAGAGATCCATTCCACTTGTAGAGAATAGAATAATTGTTGTTTGCTTGCCTCTTCTACAGTTGGCTTAATGGTGAGTGACCTTTCAGTAGAGGTAGGCTGAGATTGTTCTGCCCTCTGCAATTCATTGAGTCTGCCTCTATTTGCTTTATATCATCATGTGAGTATCTTTGATTAACTAGCTCTTGCCTCAATTGAGCTCGAGGTCCTTCCCTGACCTCTTGGTAGTTCTTTTGATCTTTAAAGATAAGATTTTGAAGATGTTCGTCTTCTCTGGCCTTTAGAAATTCCAATGCCAAATTGGCATCGCGAAGTGCTGCTATCTTAGGTGCCTTTAGGGGTAGGGTCTTTGATGATGATGGTTCAACAATTGTCCTAGTCTGCAGTAAGGCAAATTATGTGTCCACTTCCATGTCAGTTGGCCCTATAACTGGAAGATCTAAGATTGTCTCCTCATCTGAGGTTTGCATAATGAGCTTTCTCTTCATTTCCCTGAGCTTCTTTAGCTTGATTGGTTGAGCCTAGCTGGCTTGCTATCTTCTTGTCCTTGGCACTACTACAATGGTCTGCATAGTTGCCTTTGGTGAGAGGCCTGCAGCCTTTTTTCTGGTCTGTACGATTGCTTTTGGAGATTGCTCTGTATACTTTCTCCTGGTCTATACACGTGCAGACGGTTGTGACTGTTCTACAGGTTTGATGGTAGTCTGCACAGGGATAGTCTTCTTTGTCAATTCAATAGGCTGCTTGCCTATCTTTTTGACATCTATTTGTTTGACCACCGTCCATGGCCTTTCCTCCTTATCAGAGAGCTTCAGTTTCTGTTTGAGAAAGATACTGATTATACTTCCAAACAATGGTTGCTTTGATTGCATAACTTTGGCAAGCTGATGCATGCTCAATCTTGCCCAGTTGACTTCATATTTAGTCAAGATTAGCTTCGTATTTCTTGCTAATCGGTGGTAATATGATATTTACTAAATTCTCGTGAGAGAATGACCTTCTTGACAATGTCAGCAAGCATCTTGTGATGTTTGGATAACAACTTCTTCATTGTTCTTATTCCTTCATTCCACTTATCTTCTACAAACATGGCATGCCTCCCCGTTGTCACAATTACAGGTGGAATGATGCTTGACCCTTCGTTTGGTAGGTTGAAAGATTAAGCAAAGTCATCTACCTTGATGTAAATTGTAACTTTTGTTGCAGTAGAGGTGTAAGAGATCATCGACAGATTGTCTATGACTTTGGCTTTGTTGATGAAATCAAGTACTTCTTCATCATAGATTCTGCTTGTTCGTTTGCAGAAGTACTTGAGCCCGACTTCTTGAATGAGATCAGCAACTTCCTTTACTTCATCTGATTCGTTTCGCAATGTGTTGAAATCAAACACCACACCAATTTGGAGTTCGACCTTTCTTGATAGGCTCGAGTCATCAGATTTAGAGCTCTTCTTTGAGATGATAGAGTGTTGGCTATTTCAAAGAGTGTTTGTTAAAGATCTTGAGTTTTAAAGGTGATTTTGAGAAAATTGAAAGCTAGGATTTTCAGTTCTTGATTTTAGTATAGGGTTTCGAGATTAGAGAGAGAGTTAGAGCGCTTTAGAGAGAGAGAGAGAGAGAGAGAGAGAGAGAGAGAATATGAGACTTTAAAGTGATTTCATTTAGAAAAATTTCTTCTTTTATAGTCTCTAAAAATATTACCGTTGGTAGAAGTTTCTAGTCATTACACAATATTAGCCAATTATTTTGACTGTTGTGTGATTTGAGGAAAACCGTTTTGTAAAGTTAATATTCTTTCCAAAAATAAATGCAGTCTAACAATATTGCTATATGTAATATAACCTATTACCATGGTGGTGGACTTATTTACCACGAAAGCCATCAAGGTTGCCGAGGAGTTGGGCATGACCAAGTACATGTTCGCAACACAGAGCGCTTGGTTCTTGGCCCAAACGGCTTATTATCCCTACATAGAAAAAATTTCCCTATAGGAATGGGTTCAGATACCCGGTTGTGTGAATGTCCCTGCCGACAGTCTCAGCCAATGCCATTTTGTATGGCGCCACCCGAAGATGGTCAATATGGGGCTCGAGATAGCAACCGCTGACGGGGTGTTGGTTAACACTTGGGGAATTCTGTTGGCTTATATCGACCGATGGTGTGGTGAGACATGAAGGCAAGAGTGGTGGAAAGACTCCTTTTTCTGATTTTCGTATTATTACCGAGGAACATTTCTATGAATTGAGCTTACCTATTTAAAAGGGAAAACAATGCTTTGCAAAACACGTTTTTGTACAAAAAATGTGGAATTCTAACAGTGGCCGATGGAGATGAACAATGGTTGGTGTTACTATGCGGCATGTTTTGTTTCTCCATGTGAAGGTTAGGAGTAACATACTCCCCCCAATCTTGACATGGCTCCAGAACACGAGACTCTTTTCCTCATCGGGCTTCTTCTCCGATTTGCTCTCAGATTTCTTCTTACCGCTTACCGTCGCTAGATCCCATGCTTCCAATTAGGTTTCGAACCTCATCCCTATTGGAGGAGATGTCATCTTTAGCATTGACCTATTTTTCCCTTTCGAGGGCACCGGGTTTCTTGCGTTCCAGATCCACATTATCTTGTGGATCGAGAATAGTGCTCGATTCGATATGGCGGCTATCATTTCCTTCGCGTTATCTGCGCGTCCTTGGTTTTCGCCAGACTTTGTCACTGTTGGTGTCGGGGAACACCAAACTTGTAATGATACGCGCAAAGTCGAGGTAGATGGACTTGCCTTTCCTGTCGCAGGTGGCGAATGATCTGCACCAACGAGTGACGCAGACACTGACATACCTTTTGGTTCTTCAAGGCTGGATAGGAGACAGACTGGTTTGGCTAACTCGAAACTAATCTTATACAGGCGATTTGATGTGCATTATATGAACATCAATAACTTGCCATTGTCATACACCTTCATGGCATCTCCTATCATGTTCACCTCGTTCCCATTTTCTGTCATTTGTCCAAGGCTTATGATATTAATGCAAAGTTTAGGAATGTAATATAATCCTCATGGAGGATATACTGATCTCTCTTCTTGTACTGGAACACAACTGTTCCTTTGCCCACGACTTGAACGACATTGCCATCACCAAGTCTCACCTCCCCAATGATCTTTTCATCAAGTTCTTGGAATATTTCTCACCGTCCTGTCATATGATTACTGACACCGTTGTCTAGGTACAAAATATCCTTATTTGATGTCTTCTGCTTGCCATGGTGAAATACCTTCACCACCCTTCTGGGCTGTATGGCGTCTTGGTGCTTAGCTCTCACCGTTCCGCCGCTTGCTCCGAAACATAGTGTCCCATCTTACCGTAATTGAAACACTTGATGTGGCTTTTTTCATGGCTGCTACTGTCGGTGCCTCCCGTAGCTTCTGGCGTACTGTATAATTGTCGTTTCGATCGCTCCTTCCAAGACCTCTTTCTCGCCACTCGCCTTTGCCTCGGTCTGAGGTGCGGAATCCGCGTCCCTGATCAGATGTTGAAGTTTTCCCAATGCTGTTCCGCTGGGTTGCCTTCCACTCGCTACGAGTGAACATGAGCTGACTCCTAGCACTACAGGTGTTCTCACGAAGTCGAGCTCTCTCCTCAAACTCCTTTAATCATCCTATGGCCTCCTCGAACAGCATCGTCTCAATGTCGTAAAATTCTTCGATCCCGGCAACGACTGTGAAATATTTGTTTAGCACACAGTCCAGCAGTTTCTTGACTAGCACCGCATCGTCAATTTCTGCGCCAAAGCTGAAAAATCTACTAGATATGCCACTTAGCTTTTCGATGAATTCGTCAATAGACTCTTCTTCTGTCATCCGTAGAGCATCGAACTTACTCTTCAATGTTTGCAACCTTGTCTTCTTTACACGATCAGCACCTAGTTACCTCGTCTTTAGGCTCTCTCAAATTTCTTTTGTAGTCTTCTTCTTCGCAATCTGAAAAAAAAAAACATCTTCGGGGATGGACTGGAGGATATACGCGCGCGCTTTTTTATCATTTCTTGGTTTAACTTCTTCTTCCTCTGCTGCTTCAACTGCCTCCCAAACTTCCTGGGCATCTAGGATTGCCTCTATTTTTATCGCCCATATCGTATAGTTAGAAAAGTTCAACATTGGAAAATTGAACAGCACTCCACCACTCTCCATCGACGCCTGCTAGGGAATAATTGACATTGTTGGGATTTTGTTTTTTGAAAGAAATCATTTTTTTCCTTTTCTTTTACACAACTTCCCTTTTTTTAAACACAACTGATTTTTTCTTTCCTCTGTACCCCACTCGCTATTTTTTTCCCTTAATCCTTTCTTTTCCCTATTTTTCAAATCACTTGTCCCCTTTTTCCTCCACTTATCCCCTGTTTTGTTTCACGCCTGCTCTCCCTTTTTTTTTTCTCAAAAGAAACCTCTCTACACACCTCTTTTTCCTCTGCGCACAACTTCTCTCCTCTTCGTTTCACTCTCAAGTGTTTCCCCTTTAAAAATATCTTTCTGTTTCTTTTCTAAGCCAAAGAATCTTTTTGTTCTTTCACGCGACACTCTATCTAACCCACTCACATCGAAGGATTCGTCTCAACCTTTTCCCTTTCACTATCAAGACAACCAAAAACACATTCACTTCTCCTTTTCTTCTTTTCTTTCCTTCACCCGTCCCTCCTCTTTCTCCACCGCCAAAGTTCTCTTCCTCTTTGGATCTATGGAGTCAAGGATGGAGGTTCTCGACCATCTCCTCTAAGGCGAGGTTTAGTTTCGCGGTGGCTGGGTTCGAGAAGTATGCGGCCGGCAACGATGAGGCCAACTCGAGCTTTGGGCGGCATAGGGTGTGCGGATTTCTGGCAGCGGGGCTGGGCTGCCTTGGCTTGGGCGGATCTGGGCCGCTTGGAGCGGCTGGTGGCTCACGGCAGTGGGCTAGGTGGCCGAATCTGCGCACTCCTCTCGTTGACGTCTCAGCCAATATGTCCTCGGCTGGGGTCTTGGCTGCGCCTACCTCTAGCAGCCACCTCGGCCGATATCTCCTCGCCCGGGTCTTCTCGACAACTATCTCCTCACCGGTTCTGCACACACCATCCCTAGCTCTGATATCAATTGTTGGCTTGGATCGACCGATGCTATGGTGAGACACGGAGGCAAGAGTGGTGGGAAGACTCCTTTTTTTGATTTTCGTATTATTGTCGAGGTATATTTCTACAAATTGAGCTTACCTATTTAAAGGGAAAAACAATGCTTTGCAAAACACATTTTTTGTTTTTTGAAAAAAAAATGAAATTCTAACAGTGGACGGTGGAGATGAATAGTGGCCTATGTTACTCTGCTCATGTTTTGTTTCTCCATGTCAAGGTTAGGACAAATAGGTTCTGGACCATCGGAGTTTGGAATCGTTTTGGTCCGAGGAGTTCATGGGAGGTGCATCAAGGCACCGATTCTGGCTAGCGGGCCGCTGGTGAGTGAGACCGGGAGGTCCGATTTGAGGAGTGAAGTAATGGAGTGGCTGGATAAGCAGCCAGCCGAGTCGGTTTTGCTTATCTCGTTTGGGACCGGAGGGACGCTGATGACGAGACAGACGATCGAGATGGCATGGGGGTTGGAGATGAGTCAGCAAAGGTTTGTCTGGGTGATCCGGCAGCCCTTGGACTACGATGCGTCTCCATCGCAGTACTTCGAGTCCAAGGCCAGTGACGAGCACCTCGTTGCGCGATACTTACCCCAAGGGTTCCTTGACCGGACCAAGGAGAAGGGGAAGGTGGTTCCCTTATGGGCCCCATGCAAAGATTCTTGCCCACTGTGGGTGGAACTCGACATTGGAGAGCCTGGTAAACGGGGTACCCATGATAGAATGGCCTTCATAAGCTGAGCCGGATATGAAAGCAACGATGTTGGCACACGAGATAGGGGTGGCAGTCAGGCCGGAGGCGAGGCCATTGTCGGAGGTGATCGGGAGGGCAGAGATTGAGACAATGAATAAGGGAGGTCATGGTAGGGTAAGAATGGGTCAGGATGAGGTTGAGGGCCAAGGAGCTTAAAAACAGTGTGGAGAAAGCAATGTTCGTTTTAGAATCGTGATGGTGATGCGTGAAGACAAAAGAATTGGTGGGAAAATTCCAGTTTTCTGTTTTTTTTTCCTTTTATTTGATCTACCCCTTATCAATTTAGCTCTACCCCTGAGCTTATACAATTTACAAGGATCGTAACATCTATTTATTACATGAAAGAGGAGGTGAATGAGCCTCACAAGACAATTCGGTCGAGGTCTTCATTTCTGGCGCCTAACAATGACGGGCACTGGTCATGGTCGGTTTTACTTTTCTTCATTTATTCATACGTGAACTTCTTTGCTTTTGCTTTCCAATGTCAAGGATTACGGCTTACAATAGGCGAGGGAGGCACGTCGAGTGAAGCTTTGGCGATTTTTGTGAAGGAGTGTGAAGTGAAAGCTGGTTTCATGACGAAGAATGTATCTGATGCATATGATCGTATGGATGTTTTGAATAATGGATTTGCAATAGCAGCTAGTAATTGAAGAAAACATTCAGTCCATGAGAAAAGGGGATTATATTGGCTTATCTGATATCTGTGTTATTTGTAAACTAGTTAGTGTTTAAGTTTCACCTCGCATGCATCCAAAGGACAGTGTGTTGCATAAATTTGGATGCGAGGCTTGGCAATAGTTAATTTGCTTATTAAGTTAGCACAGTAATTAAGGTAATAGGGCAACCGAGCAGTCGCAGAATGCTAAGCCAGGCTACGAGTTGTACTTCTGGCGATGAGTCTGGCTAGTAGATATATGTCTCTAAGATAGCTTGTCTAGAAGTTGTACACAAATTAGAGTGAATGCATGTGAACATATGATAGAGTAAATGATGCTATCCAATAACATTTCAAATAAGTAATACTAATGTTAATAAGGAAGACTCTGCCATATTAGGGAGCACTAAAAAGTTTTGATTTAAGGGGTTGCTTGACAGTTGTATTAAAAGTTGTGAAAAAAAGAGTAATTGAAACAAAAAATCTATGAAAAACGAGTAATTGAAACAAATATCAATAGTGAAAATAAGAAATGCTTTGCAAAAAAAAAAAAACAAAAAAAACAAACATTGAAATTCCACTTTTGTTATTGCTTGTTTTCATTTCATCCGTTGAAAACCAAAAAAACAGTATCCAATATATATGTTTTATCAATGATAAAATGTTATATAAGCAAGTCGCTATCATGAATACATTTAAATATACCGTATTATGGAATTGGAATCATTCAGCATATGTTACTATCAAATTCAGATATCGAAGAAAAAGATTGATATCTCGAGTACACTTCATCTCTTGGTTCCCCTTTTAACAACGTGGAACCAATCATATGATGCCCATTCTTGAGTCGCATTCGACATTGCAAACTTTACGCAGTCCCTTGACATTGCTACGTGTGGTCACATGGAAGTTTACGAGTTCTCGCATCTTGTGGTAGTGATGATTCAATATTATCAGGAGATATTCTAATTAATACGACTGTGCAGTGTGTAACTTTCAACATAAAATATTTTGTGGTCTTGAGATTTAGGCTAGGTGGACGACCATGCATTCCCTGACTTCTCCTACATGTGGTCTCTGTGAAAGGCTAGATTGATTGTGTACACGTGTCGAGAGACGACCTTAGATCCTATTTGGATGTACTAATAGAGATGGCTTGACCTCGGAAAGCAAATGAAAACTGACGGACGCCTAATTGCTGATTGTGATTCTTCTTTAGCATTGGTATAACCTGATTGCTGGTTGGCTTTTTCAAGAAGATGAGGCTTCCAAACAAAGCACAGCTTATAATTAAGTAGAGACGAAGAGTTTCGTGTGCAGTGTTGGTACTAAATCGACAAATGATTCGATCGCTTTCTATGCCTGGATGGTCCTTGTTGTTAATTTACGCCCTGCAGGTAATCTTGTTCAGTAATCTGGATTGCCATCTTTCAAGATGTTTATTTTCTCTCCCCTTGAATAACCCACTTTATTTACATTTGTATGTCAGAGTCTGGTGATCTCAACGATGTGAACTTCGGTGTAAAGCAGGAGAATATGTTGTAAACAAACACTTCGATACATGTCAGTCCCGTTTACTAAGAGTTTGAGCACGTACTGGCACTTCGATACTCTTCCTTATACTCTGTAATTGTTAAATGTAATTATGCCATTGTCGATGTCCTCTCCAGGTCGTGTACATGCGTTACCAGTTAATTTAAGTTCTGAACAAGAATACTAAAGACATTCATAGATGACTTACGAGTTCAATTATCTGCCAGTCGAACCTAATACCTTCAGCACAACTAGTAGCCTTTGTATTTTGTGTGTCCTCCGCTCGTCTTGCTAACTTAATTGCTGTGCAACTTACAGCATCTATGAACCCATATATCAAATTCCATGCTGCAGCTCGAGCAGTATATCATACTGTTCTTTGGACGCATAATGGGTAAAGCTTTATTACTAATTACTCCTATCTAGTACTTACATACACAGATACGCTTATGCTATCTTCTTTTTCTCCCGCACTGAGTGCCATCTTCAATTACTAGCTGCTATATTTCATTTGCAACTTCCTTGCATCCATACAATCATATGCATCGGCCGCATTCCTTTCCGTGAAGCTAACTCTCACCACCCGTACTACTTATTCATTCATTGGGAGCATTTAGCATTGTACAGATAGTATGCTGTTAAGTTTAAAGTTTTGTTAGATTGTTTTGAATCCTGAACATGTGTAATGATACCCTTCTTTGCAGGAAAATTTCAAATGGGATCCAGAGAATGCACAAGCTGTGTTTAACGAATTCAAGCGTAAGTGCATGAAGCATTTAAAGGACACTGCAAACAAGAGAGCAAAGCGTCCAGCGGATCATCTGCCCAATTGTTTATCACCGAAGGTACATTCTGCTTTTCCTGAAGCCCATTGGGATCCCAGTTTTGAGAAAAGATCCATTGCTGGTAAAAACAAACAGGAGAAAGCTGGGAAACGGAGTCGGAACCCATTATCAAGGTTCCATATCTACAGCGGAACTTGTCAAAAAAAAAATAAAATGGCGAGTTATTATTGCTTCACTTTCTTTTTTCGCTTACCAGTTGTATTACATTAGGCACATCATTCTAGATAATATGATCACACGGAATAGTACCAGCTCGAGTTCACAAGTCTATACATCTCGTTTCCAAGAAGCCCTAGGCATATCATTTGAAGCAGAAATCACCCTCAACAAAATAACTGAACTGCTTTAAGACATA